>JBCEWE010000723.1:0-72500 GCA_039877035.1 Silurus lanzhouensis
TGGCGTGCCGCAAGGTTCAGTTCTAGGACCCCTGCTGTTCACAATATACATGCTTCCGTTAGGAAATATTATTAGAAGGCATGGAATTAGCTTCCATTGTTATGCTGATGATACTCAGCTATATATTTCATCTAAACCAGGCGATATAGCTCAATTAAGTCGGATAACTGAGTGTGTTAAGGAAATAAGAGATTGGATGACCCATAACTTTCTACTTTTAAATTCCGATAAGACTGAGATTTTGCTCATCGGACCAAAAACTAGTATACAGAAGCTCCAGCATCTCAACCTGCATTTAGACGGATGTTCTGTAACCACTAATTCAACAGTAAAAGACCTGGGTGTTATTTTAGACAGCGACTTGTCTTTCAAAAATCATATCAATCAAGTTACTAAAACAGCCTTCTTTCACCTTAGAAATATTTCTAAGCTAAGAAATATGTTGTCCATATCCGATGCAGAGAAGCTCGTCCATGCGTTCATGACCTCCAGAATAGACTACTGTAATGCGTTACTAGGTGGATGTCCTGCATCATTAATAAACAAGCTTCAGTTAGTCCAGAATGCAGCAGCCAGAGTTCTTACAAGGGCAAGAAAATATGATCATATAACCCCGATCTTATCGTCCCTACATTGGCTTCCTGTTAAGTTTCGAATAGACTACAAACTATTACTTCTCACTTATAAAGCACTAAATGGTTTGGCTCCCATATATCTATCCAGTCTTTTAACTCGCTACAATCCGCCACGCTCCCTGAGATCTCAAAACTCTGGGCTTCTAGTAGTTCCTAGAATAGCAAAGTCCACTAAAGGTGGTAGAGCTTTTTCACATTTAGCTCCTAAACTCTGGAATAGTCTTCCTGACGGTGTTCGGGGCTCAGACACACTCACCCAGTTTAAGTGTAGATTAAAAACATATCTTTTTAGCAAAGCCTACACATAACACACATCACATCATAACCTTGTGCTCCAGAACATCTGATCACATGCACATTATCAACTTGTGCTGTTAATATCATGAACAGCAGCTACGCTAATTGCTCTCCACTGCTTCTCTTTCTCTCCCCATCCCGAGACACCCTGAGGTTTGGCCAGCTCCAGTCACCTCCCACCTCGTGATGATTACGGACCTTTGAAGAAGTAGATGCCGAACTCACAAACATCCCGAACCATCTAGAGACGTACCAGTGCCATTTGGATCCCGCTACATGTGTGGAGTTTGGCATTGGACCTCCTGGAGTGTTAAAGGCTCTGGCATGGAGAAGCTGATGCTGGATCTGTGGTGATCACAAATGCTGAGCTCATAAAACTCGGAGCTACTAACCATATAGACTGTATAAGACTGCAGAAAGAACATCACTTATAATCTTATACTCCAGTAATCATGTTAGTTCTCACTCTCCAGTGTTCTGTATTGTTGAAAGATTTATGATCAAACTCTTGATGTCACCCAAAATGAGGATGGGTTTCCCTTTTGAGTCTGGTTCCTCTCAAGGTTTCTTCCTCATAACATCTAAGGGAGTTTTTCCTTGCCACAGTCGCCACAGCTTGCTCATAAGGGACAAATTCACACCATTCACCTTCACTGTTGATTTGTGTAAAGCTGCTTTGAGACAATGTCTGTTGTGAAAAGCGCTATACAAATAAACTTGACTTGACTTGACTTGACTCATACACTCATATAACTCATACACACTCATACTCTTATATAACTCATACATACTCATACACTCATATAACTCATACACACTCGTACACTTATATAACTCATACTGTACATACTCATACACTCATATAACTCATACATACTCATACACTCATATAACTCATACACACTCATACTCTTATATAACTCATACATACTCATACACTCATATAACTCACACACTCGTACACCTATATAACTCATACTGTACATACTCATACACTCATATAACTCATACACACTCATACTCTTATATAACTCATACATACTCATACACTCATATAACTCATACACACTCGTACACTTACATAACTCATACACACTCATACTCTTATATAACTCATACACACTCGTACACTTATATAACTCATACTGTACATACTCATACACTCATATAACTCATACACACATACACTCATATAACTCATACATACTCATACACTCATATAACTCATACACACTCATACACTCATATAACTCATACACACTCATACACTCATATAACTCATACACACTCATACACTCATATAACTCATACATACTCATACACTCATATAACTCATACATACTCATACACTCATATAACTCATACACACTCATACTCTTATATAACTCATACATACTCATACACTCATATAACTCATACACACTCATACTCTTATATAACTCATACATACTCATACACTCATATAACTCATACACACTCATACTCTTATATAACTCATACATACTCATACACTCATATAACTCATACACACTCATACACTCATATAACTCATACATACTCATACACTCATATAACTCATACACACTCATACTCTTATATAACTCATACATACTCATACACTCATATAACTCATACACACATACTCTTATATAACTCATACATACTCATACACTCATATATCTCATACACACTCGTACACTTACATAACTCATACACACTCATACTCTTATATAACTCATATATACTCATACACTCATATAACTCATACACACTCGTACACTTACATAACTCATACACACTCATACTCTTATATAACTCATACATACTCGTACACTCATATAACTCATACACACTCGTACACTTACATAACTCATACACACTCATACTCTTATATAACTCATACATACTCGTACACTCATATAACTCATACACACTCGTACACTTACATAACTCATACACACTCATACACTCATATAACTCATACACACTCGTACACTTACATAACTCATACACACTCATACTCATATAACTCATGCATACTCATACACTCATATAACTCATACACACTCATACTCTTATATAACTCATACATACTCATACACTCATATAACTCATACACACGCATACACTCATATAACTCATACATACTCATACACTCATATAACTCATACACACTCATACTCGTATATAACTCATACATACTCATACACTCATATAACTCATACACACTCATACACTCATATAACTCATACATACTCATACACTCATATAACTCATACACACTCATACTCTTATATAACTCATACATACTCATACACTCATATAACTCATACACACTCGTACACTTACATAACTCATACACACTCATACACTTATATAACTCATACATACTCATACACTCATATAACTCATACACACTCGTACACTCATATAACTCATACTGTATATACTCATATACTCATATAACTCATACACACTCATACACTCATATAACTCATACATACTCATACACTCATATAACTCATACACACTCATACTCTTATATAATTCATACATACTCATACACTCATATAACTCATACACACTCATACTCTTATATAACTCATACATACTCATACACTCATATAACTCATACACACTCGTACACTTATATAACTCATACACACTCATACTCTTATATAACTCATACATATTCATACACTCATATAACTCATACATACTCATACACTCATATAACTCATACACACTCATACTCTTATATAACTCATACATACTCATATAACTCATACACACTCATACTCTTATATAACTCATACATACTCATACACTCATATAACTCATACACACTCGTACAATTACATAACTCATACACACTCATACTCATATAACTCATACATACTCATACACTCATATAACTCATACACACTCGTACACTTATATAACTCATACTGTACATACTCATACACTTATATAACTCATACACACTCATACACTCATATAACTCATACACACTCACACTTATATAACTCATACACACTTATACACTTATATAACTCATACACACTCATACACTTATATAACTTATACACACTCACACTCATAACTAATACACACTCGTACACTTATATAACTCATACATACTCATACACTTATATAACTCATACTGTACATACTCATACACTCATATAACTCATACACACTCACACTGTTATAACTCATACACACTCATACACTTATATAACTCATACACACTCATACACTTATATAACTCATACATACTCATATAACTCATACACACTCATACTCTTATATAACTCATACATACTCATACACTCATATAACTCATACACACTCGTACAATTACATAACTCATACACACTCATACTCATATAACTCATACATACTCATACACTCATATAACTCATACACACTCGTACACTTATATAACTCATACTGTACATACTCATACACTTATATAACTCATACACACTCATACACTCATATAACTCATACACACTCACACTTATATAACTCATACACACTTATACACTTATATAACTCATACACACTCATACACTTATATAACTTATACACACTCACACTCATAACTAATACACACTCGTACACTTATATAACTCATACATACTCATACACTTATATAACTCATACTGTACATACTCATACACTCATATAACTCATACACACTCACACTGTTATAACTCATACACACTCATACACTCATATAACTCATACACACTCACACTGTTATAACTCATACACACTCATACACTTATATAACTCATACACACTCATACACTTATATACCTCATACATACTCATATACACTCATACACGTATGTAGCTCATACACACTAATTGTAAGAAAGATGCCCTGCCCTCTCGTCTGTGTCTCTTCTCTGCAAGGCCTTAGGAGCGCTCCGGAGCAATGAAAGAACAACCAACACGATTAAAATCAAGTCTGGTTTATTCAATACCACTGCTCAAATGACTGGGCCGCACGGCCGGGTAGATATACACATCAGTCCAAGCCATAGTGCGTAGGAAAGGCGGGGACACAGACAGAGTTATCGTGTGTCGACAGAGATAGTCAAAAACATATGTGCGTAAGAAAAAGAACAGAATGTGCTTACAGCTATCGTCTAGCTGAACGCCCTTGGTCTTCTATCATCCTGTTCACGCGATAGCACAAAATGTACAGGACAGCAAAGACATAAACATCTAAGTCAGAATATGCGAGGTCAAAATAAGACAGTCTACAGAGGCTATTACAAAATACTTTTCCACAATCCCCTCTTTTATACTTAATAACTAATAAGTATAATTACATGAATGTATCAGTGTATTGATCATTAGATGAATTTCGCAAACGCATATACTGCGGTTCTCGGAGAGCGATGGCAGCCATACCGGTCACTGGCTGCGCCCGTCCCAAGAAGAGGTTGCTGTTCAGTCCCTCGCTGCTTCTCCCAACACTTCCTGCAATGAGGAGAATGTCCGAAGAGACGACACAGGAAGGTCTGAGGTGCGACGGAGGTCATCCACGGGCTTACTTAGACCATTCCCCCTCTTCAACTCTGTGGAAGAATAAGTTCTACCGATGGCCGTCAGTTCTTACTTCTGATCACTAGGACATATAAGAACACCACAGTTAAGTATATATCTTTATAACAATTATTGCTTTGGGGCATGTTTCAGTCGTCCGGCGTGGATCCACTGTGGAAAGAGATCAGTTAATACAGCCGTACGAGTCACAGCAATCACGTCTGCAGGTTCACTGTATGGGGTGTCACCCAGGGGTGTTCCCATTTTGTCCAATCTTTTCACCAAGACTCGATCCCCTACCTTAAAGGGGTGAGTGTTTTTGGTCGGAATTGGGGGTCTCCTTGCATTTACCCGTGTCCAATAATCATCTAATGTTTGTAGCAACCCTGCAGCGTACTCGCTGAGATGCACATCTAGGTCCCCCGTACCCACAGCCTGTTTGCCTCGTCGCCATGGGAGGGGAAAGGGTCGCCCCATTACAAGTTCATACGGTGAGAGATGATCAAGGGCCACTTGTGCGATCATTCGCATATCTGCGAAAACGAGTGGGAGAACATGCAGCCAATTTTTGGTGAGGCAATCATGGTTGGAGCCCCCCATATAGTCATCCCGTGCGTTAAGCAGGCGCTGTAGGGCGTGAGCTACAGTGTCATGGAAAGACGAGGGACGTATAGTTAACTGCTCAGTGGCCAACAAAACAGTCTCATACCCTGAGCGACGTTGTGAAGACATGTGCTGCGTGTTTAGACTGCGTAAAATCTGTGTTACCTGATGTGAGGTGTGCAGAATCAGAGAATGAGATAGAACGATCTTTTCAGCATCAGTTACCATCAGAGCACAGGAGGCAACGGCACGAAGACAGGCCGGCAAACCCTGAGCCACGGAGTCAAGGGATTTTGAAAGAAACGCACAAGGTCGCATGCCTCCCCCATGTTCCTGAGCCAACACCCCAGATGCTGTGCCTGGTTGAGTTGCCACGTACAGGTGGAACGGAAGGCTGTAGTTAGGCAGTCCCAGTGTGGGGGCCGTACACAGGGCTCGTTGCAAGGCCCCGAAGGCGGTCAGCATTTCCGGATTCCATGTCAAGGGCGTGGTTGAGGGATCAGAGTGCTTCACTGCAGTGCGCAGACACTTGTCATACAAAGAGCAGTCGGGAATCCACTGACGGCAGTAGTTGATAAGGCCGAGGAAAGCCTGCAGTGCCTGTTTAGTGGCGGGCCGCTGAGTGTCCATGATGACTTGTATTCGTTCAGCAGTCAGTTTCCTGGAACCCTAAGAGAGTTCATAGCCCAGGTACCGGACAGTGTTCTGGCAGAACTGTAGTTTTGTCTTGGATACTTTGAAACCCTCTGCAGCCAGGTGCTTGAGTAGGGCCAGGGTGGCCGCCTGGCAGGTGTCATAGTCGGTAGCAGTTACCAGGAGATCATCAGCGTACTGTAGAACCACTGAATCAGGGGGGAGGCAGAGGCTCGACAGGGCGTTCTTGACCGTGGTCGCGAAGACCGCGGGGGAATCAATATACCCCTGTGGCAGCCTAGTCCACGTTTACTGCTGCCCCCTGTGTGTGAAGGCAAAGAGAGGCTGCGTCTCCTTCCCTACAGGAACACTGAAGAAAGCAGAACAGAGGTCAATCACAGAAAAGACTGTATGAGTACATGGAATTGAGGCTATAACGGAGGAGACGTCAGGGACAATTGGTGCGACTGGAATAATCAGTTCATTTATTTTTCGCAGATCTTGGGTGAATCTCCACGAACCATCTGGTTTTGGAACAGGATTAACCGGTGTGTTGTATGGGCTGACGCATGGGGTGACAACGCCCTGTTGCAAAAGAGAATTCAAAATAGAGTCAATGCCAGTAGTTTTTTCAGGTGATAAAGGATATTGTTTAATAAACACAGGCGCCAAATGTTTAACCTTGGCCTCGTATGGAGGACACGAAACAAGACCTACCTCATCCTCATAATCATAACCTACCTCATAATCAGCCCACAGGGAGGCCTCCACAGACAATAACACTGGAGGAAAGGCATTGTTGTGAGTAACACATGAAACATTCTAGTAACCTTCATCGTGGCTAGCGATGGATATAGATTGGCCACCGGAGGTGGGGGATCGAAGGTAGGAGCACTAAGCAGCGGCAATTTCTGCTCCTCGCCTGAATAGGGTGGTGGTTCAACAGGAGAAATGGGCGGAGAGGTCGAAGATACACAACACTTATTTTTTCTGTGGCTTGGGAATGGCCTTAAGGACCTTCTTTGGAGTGTAAATTTTCTTAGACTCATCCCATACCTTTTTCATCTCATACCACCGTCCATAACTTTCCCGCATATAATTAAAATCCCACTGTAGATCTCCCAGTCCTTCGAAAATCATGCGATATGCGGAGGCTAAATATCCTGGGTCGAATGTACCCTCTCTGGGGTAAGGTGGAATCTGAGGGGTTGCCTCAGTCCAACCAGCTAAATTGTCAAGATAAGGAGTAACGAAGTATGTTAGACCACAACGTTGCATCCAAACAGAAGGCGTCTCTCCAGGCTCAGGCTTAGGGTATGAGTTTCCCATTTTTAAATACCAACACCAATACTTATCGGCAATACAGGCAAGAGACACAGAGAGAATATTTTCCTTTTTGTTTTACAGCGCGCTCTGCCCAGTAACTATAATACTGAGGTCCTCCTTCCTTTCAGGGGCTATACAGGAATATCCTA
Source organism: Silurus lanzhouensis (assembly GCA_039877035.1). Taxonomy (NCBI): domain Eukaryota; kingdom Metazoa; phylum Chordata; class Actinopteri; order Siluriformes; family Siluridae; genus Silurus; species Silurus lanzhouensis. The sequence goes on from JBCEWE010000723.1 coordinate 8,207, forward strand.
ATCCTATAACTGCTCAGTACTTCCAAAAACTGAGGTCTACCTTCCCCTGAAGGAGATATCCTAGTCCAAATACTGCCAACCAGGTAGTCAATCAAACATGTCTTACCTGGTCGAGAGTATCACGTCGGGGTCACCAAATTGTAAGAAAGATGCCCTGCCCTCTCGTCTGTGTCTCTTCTCTGCAAGGCCTTAGGAGCGCTCCGGAGCAATGAAAGAACAACCAACACGATTAAAATCAAGTCTGGTTTATTCAATACCACTGCTCAAATGACTGGGCCGCACGGCCGGGTAGATATACACATCAGTCCAAGCCATAGTGCGTAGGAAAGGCGGGGACACAGACAGAGTTATCGTGTGTTGACAGAGATAGTCAAAAACATATGTGCGTAAGAAAAAGAACAGAATGTGCTTACAGCTATCGTCTAGCTGAACGCCCTTGGTCTTCTATCATCCTGTTCACGCGATAGCACAAAATGTACAGGACAGCAAAGACATAAACATCTAAGTCAGAATATGCGAGGTCAAAATAAGACAGTCTACAGAGGCTATTACAAAATACTTTTCCACACTAATACACTTATATACCTTATACATACTCATATATACTAATACACACACATACACGCTCATATACTTATATAACTCATACATACTAATACACTTATATAACTCACACACACACATACACACTCATACACTTATATAACTTAAACACACACATACTTGTTTAACCAGTTCTTTGGGACTACAAGCTGAATGTGGGGACACCTATTTCTGAAATGGATAGTAGGTTCATGTTTTAAATAATTCTGTAAAGACACGAGTCACTTTAAATTTATGAAAAAGGCTAAATAAAGCAATGTGACTTTTTTCCACAATTTGGGGACATTTTCTGGTAGGCACACACACACACACACACACACACACACACACACACACACACACACACACACACACACACCTTTTTGGTATTTCTACAATGTAGGTACTTGTGAATAACGTGGGGACAAATTTTACAGACAATCAAGATGTGGCTAAATGCATATTTCTAATATAAGAAATTATTATGTCACATAAATAACAACAGTACTTTTATTTGTTTGTTAGTCTTTTCATTTCAAAGCAGCTTTTTTTAATTAATTGCCTTGATACAAAGCATTTAACCTAATTGTAAAACAAAACAAACAAAATAAATAAAGTATTAAAAACTAATTATAATAAAATTGCAGGACATTTTCTGCCTTATATCTTCTTGTTAAAAGGTTCAGCTTTTATACAGGGCTCACTCTCTTTTTTCCTGGCTTGCTATGATGGAAGTGTTCAGGTGTTTTTAGCTGCTTTTATTTTACTTGTGTCCAATTTCTTTTCCTTAACATCTAAATAAATGCACAAGAATGTTCATTAAATCATACAAGATATTTAAATTTTATAAAAGCTTGCCATCATTTTTGCTTATTGGAAAATACCTTTGGTTAATGTGGTACTAGTTGGTCCTGTTCCTTGCTCAGCTTAACGTTCCTGCTCAGCTTACAGTCTGATTCTCGTCCACATTTTGTCACCTGTAATGAGCAAATCCGTTAATTATGAGCCTAAATATAAAAGCATTTTGATATTTGAAAACTAAGCTGAACAGTGTAACATTTGTGGAAAGTATTTTCTTTATACACACTCCAAATAGAGAAAGTGTTTCCAGAAAAAAAAAGATATATATGAGTCATTTTGTGGGGACCTGTGTAAAATTTCATGTTAAAACACAATATGGGGACTCTGAGGCAGAGGCTAATTCCCCTACCAGTCAATTTAAATCACTGCTTTGCAAACACTGGTGGATGACATTGTATATAGTGGGGACCTGAAGTTTATTATGTAAAAAAATGCCTTAAAAAGCAGTTTCGTAACTGTTTGCAGGAAGTACACTCAGGCTCTGAATGTTGAGTGAAATGGTTATCATCTCTAGATGTACCATATGAGGCTGGATAAATACAGTCTGATTCTGGTCCACATTTTGTCACCTGTAAAGGGCAAAATAGGTAATTATAAGCCCAAAAAATAACAGCATCTTGCTAAAAGAAAACTAAGCTAAACAGTGTAAATGTGTTTGAATACTTTTTTTAAACCAACACACTCCAATTAATGCAGCATGGCACCGAACAGCATTTTCATGGCAAAATATTTCCTTCAGTATTTAAAGTTCGCACCTTAAACTGCATCTAAACACATACAGGAACAAAGATGGATAAATACTCACGTTCAGAACTTTCCGTGCCAGATAAAGTCGAACATAAATGCCTTTAGGGAGTTGTGATAAAGGTTCTGTGTTCTCTGGCTCTCCTGACACCTGATGAGTTCCCCTCTGTCCTTCAGGACGAAGCTGCCTTTAGTGAAGTCACCGCAAACACTCCCCAAGCCGTGATTTTTTTTAAAGCAGTTGGTAAATGTAAAATACAGCGTCCTGAGTTGGGCTTCCACTCAATTTTAAGCCAGGGCTTCACCCTTATTTACTATTACTTTACTAAACCTAAAGATATTAATTGCTGGATGCATACAATTTTCATAGATGATCTCGCATTAGCAAAACAATTTAATGCCTCTTTAGGGCTGAGCTAGCTAATTAGCATAAGTGAATTACAAACACTTCCCTATGAAAATTATAAATAATAATTGTATAAAGTTCAATAAAATGTTTATATTCTACCACAATTCACTTAATAAAACATTGTAATTGTATAACCTTCAAAAACTTTATATTATAGTTAGTCTTCTCACATAGTCTTTGCATAGCCTGCTAATTAGCAAACTGCACCTTTCAGCCACTGAGGTTGTACGATGTTGTGAAGTCCCTTATTCAACAACATACTACCTCATTGAGTACATTCTTTCTGTTTCAACCAATCAGACATTGGTGTAGGTGCATTATGTCAGAAAGTGTGTATCGTTGATGTTTTTATGGTCTATGGCCAGAGGGGGAGTTTATACACTTGAGTCGCAGCCTCGAATACACACACACACTTTTTCCGAGGATATGTTAAACTTGGGGACTAAGGAGATATTAAGGGGGGTGTTCAACTCGATGAGTTAGACATGCTACAGAGGTTAGTGTTGTGGGGACTCGATTTTAGGTCCCCACATTCACACAGGTACCCACTATATTGGTGTGTATTCCATATTGTAAGTTTTGCAAACACACTCTTACACACTCAAACATACCCATACACACTCACACACTCATTATTCACTAATACCATGAGGCACACGGATGAAAATGTGGATATTATTTATTTTATTGAGTATAAAATTACAAAAAACATCAAGAAAACAAAACACAGCGTATCACAGAAGCCTTGTGAGGACAAACATCTGGAGGAGACACCCCTGCTTGTGGTGCAAGGTGACAATGAGTCTAAATCAGGTTCACAGTAATGTGACCTTTGAATACAGGAAACAGATGTTGTGCTGAGGCTTATGGGTAATGCCCTTTTTGTTTATAATCCTGATATCTGATATACGGTGAAAGGCTTGATAGGTGAGAGGTAGGAAAAGTGTACGCTGATGATCTAATATCTAACCTGCAACAAAAGTGTTTGACTGACCTGATTGGATATTTATTACAGCTCAGGACTGGTACAGTGTCACAATTCTAATAAAATAATATCTGGGGAGTATTACAGATGGTTTTTAAAAAAAAAGAAGAAAAGGAAAGTGCTTTTTTAATTGTCACGTATAGAGTACATGAGAAAGTTAAAATCTTTCTTCGCATATCCCAGCGAAGTTATGAATGGGGACGTGATAGCTCAAGGCATTAGACTTTGGATCGGAAGGTCACAAGTTCAAATGCCACCATCACCATCCTGCCACTGCTGGGCCCTTGAGCAAGGCCCTTAACCCTCCCCTGATCAGTAGTAAGACACTCTGGATAAGGGCGTCTGCCAAATGCAGTAAATGTAAATGGGTCAGCCATGATACAGCACTTCTGGCACACAAAGGGTTAAGGGCCTTGCTTAAGAGCGCCAATTGTGTCAGATTGGCAAGAACAGGGCTTGAAACCCAAACCTTCTGATCAGTAACCCAGAGCCTTAACCACTAAGCTACTACCTCTAAATATTTCGGTGTATTACCCCCTAAAAAATCACCAGAAGCAGCCCAGAGACTTCACACGTCCTAACCTCAATATTGGGTTGAAAAAATACAAACTTCTTGTATCTAAGGTAATTCATTGGACCAGGATGAAATGTAGCAACTGTACCCAACAGATCCAGAAGATACGCTCTACGGACAAAGCTTTGTGGAGCATAAGATTGGTGCTTTATTATTTTTTTGTAACATCCCAAGTGCCCATTTGTCTCCACTCTTCTGGCAAGATGTTCCACTAGACTTTAAACTGTGTTTGTGGAGATTCCTTCTAGGGCTTGTGGTGGACAATTAATAAACACACACCAAGAGCAACCACAATCATACAACATGAGCGCTTGTTCTCCTGAGGTTTCTTATACACTTCATTTGATGACAGGCAGCATGTGCGTGGTGGATGATTACTTCTTCATTGCCTGGTGCATAATTATTTGCACCAATCACTTTGCTGTTGCTGTTTACTTGCTGTGGTGTGATGTTTCCATTTCAGGGTTTATGCGTGTGTGCAGTTTTCAAACAACCACAAGCTGGACAGAGATGTTTTCTCTGCAGGCATGAACACCTGACCATAAGGTTGGTAGGTGCCTCTTTTTTAACATCCCAATCCAGATTTAGTCTACATTTCCCGGTATAATAAGCACCACTCTTTGGGAAGATGTTCTACTAGATTCTTGGAGATTTTGTGTGAGATTCATTCCACCCCAACAAGGGTGTTACTAAACTCAGGTACTGATGAATGTGAGGTGAGGAGGCCTGGGGTGCAGTCAGCATTCACATTCATTCCGATATGTTTGAAGAAGAGTCTATAGGAGGAGATATTCAACTCCAAACCATATATCTTCATGGAGCTGACTTTGTGCAAAAGGGCATTGTCATCCTGGAACAGGTTTGGGTCTCCTAGTTCAAGTGAAGGGAAACTTTCATGCCCCCCCCTCCAGAGATGTCCTATAAAATTGTGTACCTTAATCTTTGTTGAAGAACCGTATAGAGCTGAAAGATTGAGGTGTCCCAATACTTTTCTCTATAGTATACTATGAACACATCCTTTGAATAGATTTAAGACAGTATAGGAATTGGAGTCGAATCATTACATTCTTTTATTTATCCGGATGTAATTGGGCCTCTGATAATCAGACACAACACTGTACCTGGTGACTTTCTAAGTAGGCAGCCTACTAAGGCAGCATTCATGCAATCAAAATGAAATCCTGAGAATGTCAGTAATTTTGATCAAGGATACGATCCCATATTTCCACTCTACAAATGTCAGGATGAGTGAATTTTGGTATCCTGATGGTTAGCTTAGTGCTTAAGACGTTGAACTGTGAATCGGAAGGTCATGAGTTCAAATCCCAGCAACACCAAGCCACCACTCATGGGTCCCTGAGCAAGGCCCTTAACTCTGTAGATGCTAAGTTGTATGAATGAGATATCATGTAAGACATTCTGGAGAAGTGCTGTAAATGTAGTGAAAAACAGCTGTTGTGCATATAAGACTTTATTTAAAGTGTATATATTTATATATAAAAATAAATATACAAACACATACATTGAAACAAATAAAAAGAACAATGTCCTTTAAATACACACTGCCTTTAAAAGACTGGTCTTTATATTGAAAGCTTGATAAATGAGGTCCAGTGATTCCTCGTAACATTCAGTTTGTTCCCTTACAGTCAGCAGTGATGTGCTTCAGTTCTTTGTCTTTCTCCCTGAGCTATCTTCAACGCTTTTATTTTTAACTTCAGACAATCCTCGACATGCTGGCCGCTTTTCTTATTCGAAGACTTGGAAGAATTCTTCTGTAGATGGAAAAAAGTGGAACTCCACTGGCTGTAGACCTTTTCCTTGGCGGAAGAAGGCTTCTCTGTGTAATTCTTCCCGTTATGTGAACTGGAAGAAATGTTGAGGCATACGGGGGTTTCAGGCGACTTAACTTTATCCTGGCAGCTCGAGGTTCTTCTGTTGGACCCGTACAATTGTAGTCTCAGTTTCTTTGTTTCTTTAATTTGCCCATCATGCCCTTTTTCCTTGCCTATTGGCCTCTTTTGTTTAAGGTGTACCGCATTCTTATCTTCAGGTACCCTAGTGATGTTTGGTGTTTGAGAAAGAGCTTTTGTTTTGGGTGAAACCTGACCGAGGCTTGTGTTTGCATCTCTGACCTGATCATCACTAGACAAAGACCAATGGTCCTTTGGATGATGTTTATAAATGCGTTTTTGTTCAAGAACAATAGCTGTGCTGAAATTGAGTCCTGCATCATCAGGAACTGCATCAGTTTGGGGGGATTGTAAATTTTTACAACCTGATGGTGAAACTGTTTCAGTTCGTATTTCTGTTCCTGTGCATGAATCTTCCATCTTCAAGTGTTCTGTCTGTGTACCAACTGGAGATGTTGTTTCCTGGAGATCCTCTGCACCAGACTTGACAACACTCCTGTACTTGCTACTATGATATGGCTCTTGAGCAGGTGTTGGACTTGAGCTATGTATCTGATCACCTGGATTAGGATCCCTCATCACTTCAGGTCCACCAGGTTTTGGGGTGGATATGATGTAATTGATTATGCTGTTACTCTCTTGGCATACAGTTGCACTTGGGTAATCAAGTTGTTTCCTAGACACACTCATTCCAAGATTGACTTGACTGTGATTCGGTTTCTGGGAGTCCATATTAGGTTCCACATCCTTTGGGCTGAGCAGAATCTCATCTTGGTCAATATCAAATACCGGTGTCTCTTGCCAGCAAGTGGGGCAGAAGAAGTCGTTGCCACATGCTAAGCTACTCACATGAGGGCAAGTGAATTTCAAGTCATCAAGTGGCTTTACTTTACTGTCATCCGAGTGGTTTTTGACACAAACTGTGACCGGGTCTTTTCTTTCCTCCTGAGGTATCGGATGAGGCTCGATCTTCTGGTCACATTCAAAACACTCATTGAAGATTTTTCTTGCATCCTCAGATGAGAGAATTATTATTTCAAACAAGTCAATAGTAGACTCTGAACACTCAGAACTATTTGTCTCTTCAAACTCATCTCTATTACTTGTTACACCTGCGTCTGATGATTCACTGAATGCCCTCCTTGAATGACTTTGCATCGTAGAGAATTGATCAGATGTTCTACCTAAACAGCCTTCTTCAAGGATCCTGGCATCCATCTTGGTATTACATGTTGCATATGTCGCCCCAGAAAGTTCAGGCTCTACATGATAAATGTTATCTGTTGTGGTGTTCAGTATATCTTTATTAGCATGCAAAGTCAGATCTTCAGCATGATCGGCATCAATTTGGGCTGGACAATCTACAATGTTCTGAACATTTTCTACTGTCTGTGAAACCTTCTTGCACCATGTGATGTTATAGTCTGAAATGGGTTCTGCAAGAACAAGTTCCACATCAGCTGGTCCATCCACATTCAACCAGGACGATCCAAAATTCTTCAATTGTAAGTTTGGTTCATTGTTCAGTGTTCGGGAATTACTTTCCAGCACCTTGAAGTGCTCAGGTCGCAGGTGCTGAAGAACCACAGCATGCGTTTTCTTTATACCCACTTCAGAGGCGGTTTTTAAAAGCTCTTGAAATGCTTCTAATTTGAACATCTTTTGTTGGTCATCACTATAATACAGATCTAGAATACTCTTCATGACATCTGTTACTGTTGATTTGTCTTTCTCTGATGGACTGACTTCTAAAGAGTTCACCAAATACCTCAGGTCCTTCAGAGTATAATCAACTGCAGGAAATGGGGGCAAATCCAATGGAGTATCGTCTGAAGAAAATTCAAGTCTCTGGTCATCATTTTGTTCTACTGAACGTTTTGATGTCGAGTCAACACATATTGCATCTTTAGAAATAGATGAGGTTTGGGTAGTAGAGCCATTTCGACATTGAGAACTATCACAGTGTTGAGAGCCAGCGTTTTCAGACCTTGGCTTTTCATAGATGCCAACTGAGGTGGCAGATTCTGATCCCAGTCTTGATAAAGAACTGGGGGATAAAATTACTTGAGGCAGATCCTCAATCAGCTTAATGGTAACATTTGTCTCCCTCACCATCTTCGTGCACTCCTCAAGGATATTCTTGGCAGTATCGAGTTTCAATGGGACACTGTCCTGAGGGCTTGTGGCTGCATCATTCTGGTTGAGGCACTGCTGTGAAATAGGTGGAACCACAACTGCTGCTTTGTTGGCTTGTTGAACCATTATAAGCTGTGATCTCTGATCTAGGTTTATGCTGTCTTGCACCTCTTTGTTTCTCTTTTCACAAATAGTGCTCTCATATTCATTTGTCTGTTGTGGTTCTGCAAGAGAACTATCAGTTCTAGTTTCACTCCCCACTGAAATATTTGTGTCTCTAACAGGTTTCTGAGACTCCTTGTCTTGCCATGATTTGAACTGGGTGTTGTTTACACTATTTGCATTGCAACCGGTTGTACAATCCTGTGCGGGTTGTTGGGATTCATTTTTGGCACCAGAGGAAGTCAGCGCAGGTACCTGGCTCATGTCTGTTTGTAATAACATTCTTAATATAATACTCCCAAAATATTTAGGATAACCTGGAGTGAAAGTTGATTTTTGACGTGTTGAAATCCTACAAGTACTTAAATTCCTGGAGCTTGTAGATGGCAAACCCATCGTGTTGTTTGATTGTAAGATTTGGGGTTGTGTACTGCTTTTAATAGCAGAAACATCTGTCTTGCTGTGAACATCAGATATATGTGTGTTCTGGGACTGGATTGCGTCTCGAGTCTGGCTAAGTGTAATTTGTTTTAGCTTTCTCGGTTTTCGAGTGGCAGGTTTTGACCTGGCGCTGTATGTCTCAGGTGGAATTTGGCTTGAACTGTTGCTTGGCATTTGACTCGAATGACTGCTTGTTGTTTTTTCCCATGAATGCGGAAATGAATCCACTGGTATACGAGATGCAGCAGGAAAAAAGGCAGCAGACCCTTGTGTCGCATTGTGATGTTCTATTCCACTCGTTTGTCCTTGATTCGTGTTCATTGTCAGTTCTGAATGATTAATCTGAGCAGTTAAACCTGCCTGTGGTAACTGATCTGAAGCTTGGTATGTAGTCTGTACTCTATGATGTTGTCCATTAAGTGGGAGTTGCCAAAGAGGATTTGAATAGTACATACCATAACTATTTACACAATTTTGGACAGGCGGGGCTGCGATGCGAGGAGTATAACTGAAGTTTTGCATGCAGTGCAGGTCATTGTAATTTCTCTGAAGAGTGGAATTTAAGACTTCTTGCTCAGAGGAGTGGGTGGCTTGTCCATTTCGCAAAGATTTATAGCGTAGAACAACATTTGGAGAATGTCCGTCAAAAGATGACTGACTCTGGCATCCTCTGACCCATGTTTGTCGAGTCTGATTTGATGGAATATTTGCTGGATTTGACACAGGCTGGAAAGTGTGGGGATTACTTAATCTGGCAGACTGCTGATCAAAGCTCGTCTGCTGTAGATTGAAAAATTCCATCTGCTGTGCTGGGTGAAACTCCATGCCAGAGAGAGCGTGGTGGTAACCGGGCAGACTTTTCTGCCTGACAGGTGGAGTCCATGTGCCAATTTGCATGTTGACAGATGATCTCGTTGCTCCTTTGATGAGAAGTTGATTCTGGCTAAAAGAAAAAAAACCAAAATAATACAATCAGAAAATAGATTTACAACATATTTACAAAATATATAGCAATAAATACTTGTGCGTTATACGAGGTGGTATCAAAAAGGTTCATTTCATAACATGGCAACAGATGGCAGCACAATGCTGCACGCACAGTCACAGGGAGCACATGAAATCAAAGCGATTTCTTTGACCTTTTAGTATCAAGAGTCAACAGTTTCCATTGACAAGCTTCATGATGTTGGGTAACACTGTCCTTCTCAGTGTTGATAGTTGCTAAAACTCGCCCGAGACGTCAATATTAATACGGTCAAACACAAAGACTTGACAGTTGCCACCACCAACCCCAGAGTCAACAGTTACTACTGTCAACACCATACATTTACATTTGTCAGATGCACTTTGAGGTGCTTAGAAGTATGTCAATAAATACACTATAATACTAATTCATTGGGACATTAACAAGGAATAGCATCAGTCTAACAATGATGGTTGGAGGGAAATATAAAACCAGAGTGAACAGTTCATTTTTAACAACTTGTTTCCAGAACAGAGAAGTCATCTTGAAGCATGGCTTCCTTGTACCCTGAGGGGGTTGTGACAGTTTTGACAGTTGTCACCACCGACCACAGAGTTGACAAATAACAATGCAGCCACAGAGTCAACAGTAGCGTCTCACATTTAGGTATGGTTGCCATTAGAAGTCGACAGATTGGCCGGCTGAATAATTGGGCAGATTTTTGCCAATTTTTTTTATTTATCCGCATCAGCAGATTGTGCAGCAAATTGGGCTGATTAATGAGCAGGTGCATCTTTCACACTGAACCATGTATCTATGTTCTGTGCTTGAGTGAGGGAACAAAACATTGCAAGCAGTGTTCACACCTGCCGTGATCATTACGGATTCATGTAGTTTTCAATCATGTACGCTAAATTTCACAGACGAGCAAGAATGACAACAAGCATGCTCCATTTTTTTCTCCTGTGCTAATCCGCTAAGCTAAATAGATAATCGGGGTTTTCTTTCTCGCCAAACAGCTCCGCCGCTGAGAGCACAGAAGGTTCCACTTCTGTTCCGATCATCTCCACTGTTGGCATGATCCTTGAACCGATCCATAGTTATAGAATGTGTATAGAAGGACGTAATGCAGTCCCCTGGCTGACTGTATCTTCCACTGACCTGTTTCCTTGAAAAGCAAAGGTCTGGCGAGGGTCTATTGATGTTCTTCAGTCCTTTGAATGATTTAAAAAACTCATTCTTGCAAACTCAGGATCTTTACGCGGGTCTGTTGAAGATCTAGAAGGAAGGTCAGTGACCTGATCACTCACCTCAGATTAGTGGGTGAGACGTGGCCTGCAACATTCCATTGGCCTACATGTGACATGAAACATTCACTTGGCCTTTAATATACCCTTAGGCTTCAGCAATCCCATGGCCTATAGCATTTCTCTGATTTGCAATGTTCTCCAGACCCTTTAGTCTGGAACATTCATTTAGCTTGCAATATTCCTTTGGCCTCCATCATGGCCTGCTGTGTTGTTTTGACCTGCAACATTCCTTTAGCCTACAACTTACCTTTGGCCTGCAGTGTTCATATTCCCACCAACATTTTGATGGTCAAAAAGTTCCTATAGAATTTCACACCTAGTAGCTTGCAAGACAACAACCTTCATTTCATCTTCAACATTCTGTCAGCCTTCTTTCGTTTCATTAGTTTAGAGGTTTGACATTTCATTTATAAACATTGCTCCATTGACCTGCTACAGTTAGTTTACGTGCAACATCCCCTTCTTCTCAAATTCTGTGACTGCAGCTAATGTGTGTCATACATGAGAGCTGCAAGTTCTCAAATTTTAGAAACAACATGCTTAAACCCAATTCCCACTTCTCCATTCTGCTTCGTGTTAAACATCACATGTTTCTCACCAAGAAAACGAGAATGAGAGAGTAAACTAAATCACTGCTAATGTCACATATAGGGGCAAGGTGCAAATCTGGGTATGACCCTCACTGGTATTTAGACCACATTTACCAAAAAAAAGCTTTATCATGATACCTCATTAGTGTCGTAGAAACGACTCAGAGTCACAGGTTTTGCTTCCAGAAGATAACGGCCATTATTATCAGTCAACAAGTCAAGTCAAGAGGCTTTTATTGTCATTTCTATTATACACAGTGTTACACAGTAAAAATTAAACAATGTTTCTCCAGAACCTTGGTGCTACACTAAACAACATAGAGCTACAACACACAACACAAAGCTACATAAAGTGCAAACAGTGCAGACAAACAACAGTGCAGACAGACAACACAAGACAGTGTGGGACAATACACACAACACAAGATACAAAATAGCGATACAAAACATGAAATTTCAGGTTGGAAAGCTATTTAGCAAAAACCACGAAGGTTCTTCTACAATTCAAAGCAGCATCTGTAAAAACAAGAGGCCAATGTTTTTCTTAAATCCTAAATGGAAATCTGTGTGAGATTATATCAGCTGGGTGATCCTGCTAAAGCATCACATTTGAAGGACAAGAACTCTGCTGATTGGTTGAGGATATTTATTAGAACATTTCATGATTTTGACCTAGCGTTAGCTTGACCTAGCATGATTTTGACCTAGCATGAGCTTGACCTAGCATAATTTTGTCCTAGCATGATTTTGTCCTAGCATGATTTTGTCCTAGCATGAGTTTGACCTAGCATGATTTTGTCCTAGCATGAGTTTGACCTAGAATGATTGTGACATCATGTTTAAGTCGGCATTGGTGGTTGCATAAATACAAAAAAGTAATAGATTCACTGTTTATCTGTTATCTGAAAAGCTTTTCTGCTGATAACTTCTCTTTGTTTCTAGAGTGATCAAGTAGATCAAGATAAAAAATACAAAGGAAATTACACTGAAAAAAGGGGTGATAACCACATCCTTGCATCTCAAGCGAGGCTAGTGTTTCCTGTTTGTCTCAGATCGTGTGCTGCTGATGAAAATCGTGTATGATAAATGTTTCAGTGGTGCAACCAGACTTCTGTACTGTGCTAGTGTTACGTTTTCGGTGCTGCTTTGCTCTGCTGGTTTCACCTCACGGAGGTGATTAGTGGAGCTCACTGACACAATCACAGTTCAGTGGGCGCCAAGAATGGACTGATCATGAACAAGAACCATTAATACTGTTTATAAGCAGGACCCTGAAGAACCTGTGTCCAATAGAGACCCACTGTGCTCCTTGATAGATAGTGTTGTTGTTTGTTTTATTGTCCAGAAATTAAGATGATGAAACAAGGTTACATTCTATCACCTCACCCATGATAGTTAAGGAACTGGTAGAAGAATGCTGAGGATGGAGGAAAGGAGGAAGGCCAAGGTGGAGGTTTTTGAATGCGGTGTGGGAAGACATGCAGGTGGTTTCTTTGACAGATGCAGATGTACTTTAAAGAACAGAGTGGCATGGAGACGGATGATTCACAGTGGCGACTCCTAATGGCAGCAGCTGAAAGTGCAGACTAAGAATCGAGACAATAAAACTTGCTTCGCTTCCGTCACTTGTGTCTCTGAATCTTCTAATTTGTACTTGTTCGTTCTTTGTAATTACGGATATTTCCACCACATTTAACCACGTAGGTGCTCAAAAACACTCCTTGTATTTTGGTTAGCTTAGCCTAGCGTGGTCAGGTAGCTTTGTGTGACTCTTTGTTGGGTAGGTTAACTCTAGGTACAGCCTGGAGAGGTCCTTTTTCTTCTGTTCATTCACCTGGTCCATCTCTGTGCGCTTGCTTTTCTTGACCTTCTTAAAGTGTCTTGTGTCATCCCTGTTGTTCGGTCAAAGCTTACAGGAGAGATTTCTCATGCATTGAACAAGTTTGCTTCCGGGTTTCCATTAAAATGAAAGTAGCTTGTGTGCTGGCAAAATCCAACTGATTTTGATCATGGGATAAGATGCCCATAGGCTACTAGCAGGAACAGCACTTCTTTAAAATATGAGTTCCTGATGAATCTTTGTAAACTCTTCAGAACGTGCATCCTGAAGAACTTGCTAGCTGTTCAAACAGGAAATGCATCATCGTTTTCCCCTGAGGTCTGTTTTCATAATCTGGAACTGTGCAAACTACACTGTGTTCTCCATGATTTCATGTTGTTGCATGAAATCTTCCCTTTAGTTGAACTAGGCGACCCAAACCTGTTCCGACATGACACAAAGTGCACCAAGCAAGCTTTATGAAGATCTGCTTTCCATGGGTTGGAGTTGAAGATCTCCTGCAATAGAACTTCAAACCTATTGGGATGAATGTGAACATCTTCCCAAAAAGACGGAGCTTATTATAACAGCGAATGGCTAATAAATTGGAATTTGATGTTCCAAAAGAAGCACAATCTTCGGCAGTAAAAGTTTTGCACTATCAATCATGGCCTTGAGTGGAAGCTGTGGGAGAAACTTCATCTTCAGAGTCTCGGAGTCTTGATTAGGGAGAAACATAAAAGGCCTCCTGGCAGAATCTTTTCAGGTCATGCTTGCCTTCCTGCATGCCAAGTCAAGTCAAGTCAAGTTTATTTGTATAGCGCTTTTCACAACAGACATTGTCTCAAAGCAGCTTTACACAAATCAACAGTGAAGGTGAATGGTGTGAATTTGTCCCTGATGAGTAAGCCGTGGCGACTGTGGCAAGGAAAAACTCCCTTAGATGTTATGAGGAAGAAACCTTGAGAGGAACCAGACTCAAAAGGGAAACCCATCCTCATTTTGGGTGACATCAAGAGTTTGACCATAAATCTTTCAACAATACAGAACACTGGAGAGTGAGAGCTAACATGAGTACTGGAGTATAAGATTATAAGTGATGTTCTTTCTGCAGTCTTATACAGTCTATATGGTTAGTAGCTCCGAGTTTTATGAGCTCAGCATTTGTGATCACCACAGATCCAGCATCAGCTTCTCCATGCCAGAGCCTTTAACACTCCAGGAGGTCCAATGCCAAACTCCACACACGTAGCGGGATCCAAATGGCACTGGTACGTCTCTAAATGGTTCGGGATGTTTGCCCTGTGAAACATTTTAATGGTCAAGCAGGACAGAGCCCTAGGTCCTGAGGGCTGTTCTCACACACACACACACACACACACACACACACACACACACACACACACACACACACACACACGGTACAACTGGGAGCATTTGGTTTTACATTAAACTGAAGACAGTGGAGAAATGACATTTTATTGCTGTGATGTCAACATTGGAGCTGGGGCAAAGAAATTGAGTCTGAGCAAAAAAAAAATAACAAAAAAACAATGGAACTTGGGAAAAAACAAAGCTAGTAAAAAATTCAGTAGAGCTGAGGCAAAAAAAAAGAGTAATGCTGAGCCAAAAATACAATGTTGTAATATTTTTTCCAGCAAAGGCGAGGAGACTTCGAGATCTTTTAGCAGTAGTCTTTATCCCAGACGTGAATATGTCAGAGCGTACTGCTTCAGCGCTGGAGTCATCAAGTCCAACTTGAAGGACTTAGAGATTTTCTGCAGGGATGGGGCTGGATGAGTAAAAACAAAACATGCAAGGGAAGTAGCCTTCGCTTCCCAGACCCAGATAACTCCATCTCTCATTATCATAGAAATAGCGAAAGGTTCACACCTTAGCTTTAATATTTACTCAGATCAATGGTTAAATCATTACCATGTGGTCACCAACACAGCAGGAGACGGAGACAAGGTGATACCTGTCCTCTTTAATTCATACGAAGGAGCAGTAGGAGCCAATTCAGCACTTTGTTTTTACATCATCATGTAATTTATGTTGTTAATTCGTTTGTATCCTAAAGCTGTATAACATGTATATATGTATGTATAGTTCACGATACAGAAACAATTATATAAACAACTATTTAAAAAAATTACCAAAAAAAACAATGGAGCCAGGAAAAAAATTATGTAGAGCTCCAGCAAAAAAAAACTATGGAGTTATAGCAAAAAAAAAAAAAAACTATAAGTAATAAGGAAAAAAAATAATTAGGGAAAACAAAAACAATGGTGCTGGGACAAAAAAAAACTATGTAGTTATGGCAAAACAAATACTAAACAAAACAATAGAACTATGAAAAAAAATTAAGGGGCAAAAAACAAACAAAAAAAAAGAAGTAATGCTGGGAAAAAAAACACAAATAAAATTAAAAGAGTTGGAGCAAAAAAACAAGAGCTGAGGTGAAAAAAAAAAAGGGTACACCGGACCCTCACACGTGTTATTTCTGATCATACACACGTATTTAACATATAAACAGAAGGAGTCTCCAGAGTCAGTCAGATCTAACGTTAGGACTTCAGGACTTTGCATTGTTGTTTGTTGTATTTTTTTTAAGTTTATGATTTTTTTTTTGAGTTGCTCAGTAGATCCTGGTTCCATAACCTCAAATGACTGTAGAAAGACTGTAGAAAGAACATCACTCATAATCACACACTCCAGTACTCATGTTAGTTCTCCTCTCCAGTGTTCTGTATTGTTTTAAAGACTATAATCACACTCTTGATGTCACCCAAATGAGGATGGGTTCCCCTTTTGAGTCTGGTTCCTCTCAAGGTTTCTTTCTCATAACATCTAAGGGAGTTTTTCCTTGCCACAGTCTCCATGGATAAATACACATCATTCACCTTAACTGTTAAATTCTGTAAAGCTGCTTTGAGACAATGTCTGTTGTGAAAAGTGCAATAGAAATAAACTTGACTCGAGAGTCTGCTGAGGGAACAATGGTTTACAGCTGCAGTAACGAGAACGAGAACTGGAGCACATCAGCTGAACCTCCAGAACATTCAATAGAACCATAAACTGATGTGTAATAAATAATATATATGCTGTTAGAGGGATACCACTCCTTATTTCCTAACAGGATGTGAAGAGAAAACTTTAACTATGATATAATGTGTGTGTGTGTGTGTGTGTGTGTGTGTGTGTGTGTGTGTGTGTGTGCATCTAACACATACTCAAACAAACCCAGAATTAAATTGTAACTTACTTATTTACAAAATCCACTTCATCTTGCCATCCAGGTGTGTAAGTGCTTGTATGGACACACACACACACACGCACGCACGCACGCACGCACGCACATGAAATCTCCGTACTGGCTCTTTCACTATAAGTACAGCTGGTCCTCACTTTATCTCCACCCTACCGGTCTCGCATGACGCTACAGCCAATCAGAGTGCGTTCCGGCTGCATATATTTGCATATATGAATGAGTAACAAAACCGTTACTCTCCTGCGGTCACGTGACAGCGGTCTCGGTTCTTTACTGACTTTCATTCTTCTGTTTCTTTATAACAGGGTTTTTCCTCTCATTCAGACAGCAACTAATATTTTATTACCAGATTTAATGATATTTAATTATTTCATGTTATTTAATGTGGCAGGAGTGTAAAAATAATAAAAGATGAACAGTAGGTTGATGGAGCAGTGTGGTGTTCAGGTGGATCACAGAGATCATGTGAGAGATATTTTACATTTCATATGAAAATATTTTAGATTTTAAGTTCTGGATCTGGACCAAAAACCAACGGATCTGGGGCAAAAAACAGAGGAAAATTTACAAATAGAGCTGGAGAAAAAAAACAATGGAGTTAGGATAAAAATTTGAGGTACTGCAAAAATCCATGGAGCTGGAGCAAATAAATAGTAGAGCGGGGGTGAAAATAAAATTAGAGCTAATGCTAAAAAATGTAAAGTTTACAGTGGAGCTATTGAAAAATAAAATTAAATAAATAAATAAATAAATAAATAAATAAATAAATAAATAAATAAATAAAACCAGAAGAGCTGGGACAAAAAAAATCAATAGAACTGAGGCAAAAAACATTGTAGTTAGGGCAAAACAAAATGTAGAGTGTGGAAAAGTATTCTTTAGTAACCTTGGCAAACCTTCATATCTTGACCTTTGTGGAGAGAGGATGCTCCTGTCTTTGCTGATCTGTACATTTTGTGCTATCGCGTGACTGGATGTTAGAAGACCAAGGGCGTTTGTGCAGTTGGAAGATAGCTGTAAGCACATTCTGTTCCTTTTTCATATGCACCTATGTTTCCTGTATACGTCTGTGCTGACCCCCATAATCTGTAAACACATGATAAATCTGTCTGTGTCGCGATAACCTCCCCGCCTTTCCTACGCACTATGGCTTGTACTGATGTGTATATCTACCCGGCCTTGCAGCTCAGTTCTCTGAGCAGTTGTGTGGAATAAACCAGATTTGATTTCACTCGTGTGGTTTGTTCTCTCATTGCTCCGGAGCTCCTAGAACTCAACAAGGGAAAGACACAGACGGGAAGAGAAGGAATCTTTCTTACAATCTGGTGACCCCGACGTGATACTCCCGACCAGGTAAGACATGTTTGGTTGACTACCTGGTTGGCAGTATTCATGAACTCGGAGAGCTCCTTTCAGAGAAGGGTAGACCTCAGTATTAAGATTATTGGGCAGGTACGGGATTAGGATATTCCTGTATAGCCCCTGAAAGGAAGGAAAACCTCAGTATTGTGGTTACTGAGCAGAGCGTGCTACAGATATATAACAGAAGCCTCTCTGTGTCTCTCAATTGTTGTGTCCATTAGTGTTAAGATTTTTCGTACTAATGGGGAACTCATATCCTAAGCCTGAGCCTGGTGAGACGCCTTCCATTTGGATGCAACGTTGTGGTTTAACGTATTACGTTACTCCTTACCTTGACGCTTTAGCAGGTTGGACTGAGGCAACCCCTCAGATTCCATCATACCCTAGAGAGGGTACATTTGATCCAGGGTATTTGGCCTCCGCATATCACATGATTTTCGAAGGACTGGGAGATCTACAATGGGATTCTAATTATTTACGTCGGAGCTATTTAAAAAAATAATTAAAAAAATTAATAAAAAATAGAGCTGAGGCAAAAAAAACAATGGAGATAGGGCAAAAAAAATGAGGTACTGCAAAAATCCTTGAAGCTAGAGCAAATAAATAGTAGAGCTGGGGCGAAGAAATATTAGAGCCAGGGCAAAAATTTTTTAGCTTAGGTAAAAAAAAAAAACAGTGGAGCTATTGAGAAAAAAAAAAAAAGGACGAGCTGGGACAAAAAATCGATAGAGCCGGTGCAAAAAACATTGGAGTTAGGGCAAAAAATGAAGCAAAGCCAAAAATCCATGGAGCTAGAGCAAAAAAAGAGGAAGAGCTGGGCCAAAATAAAAAACTATAGAGCTGAGGCAAAAATAACAATGGAGCCAATGCAAAGAAAGAGTAGAACTAGGGCAAAAAAAAAAGAGTATAGCTGGGGTATAAAAAAAAAAAAAAAGAAATTAATAAAGTGAAGGAAAAAAGTGGTGCTATTACCAAAAAATAAAAAAATAAAAAAGGGAAGTGTCGGACCCAGAACCTCTCTCTGAGCAGACACATCACGGGTGGTTTCTTTGTTGTAGTTCATTCCCAATGTATAACACTTAATAATAATAGAGTAAAATAGAATCGACCTCAAAACCAATGAAGGATCTTCAGCCTTGGATGAGGAAAAAAAAGTTCTTTATTGCAGTCACATTCCAATGAGCTCATAAAAGGTCGACCACAAGCAGAATGATCAAGTGCCCAGAATCTCCCCACGTTCTCATGTTTATCTCCTGATGCCACATGGCATTTCTTTCTTGCGTTATCCTTATTTTCCCTTCCTTTTTAAGTTCCCCATATTTCTTTAGATCTTCTTTCACCTCCTACATTTTTTAGTTCCCATAATCTCCTTCCCTTCTGAAGATTTCATATTTGAGCTTCCTGTTCACCTCAGTTCCTCTTTTATTCAGCCTGGTTCCTTCTCTGGTTCTGCTACCTGCACACACTCATTTTATGTCTAGTTCTTGTGATGTTGACCTTCACTAACCTCTCTTTATTGGTTTCTTTTATTCGGCTTCTTCTCGCAAACGTTCTGGATCAGCTCCAACATTGCCAGTTTCAACTCCTCTCCCTCGCATCCGAAGTCGCATTGTAAGGGGGGGAACCACCCACTGGTCCAACGGCGGTTTCCAGAGGCGTGGCGAAGGATTCTCGCGCGTTCTAATCTTTCCTTTCACATTAGATAATAAGATTTGGATTAATGTATTACTTCATTTTTTGTTATTGACCTCTTATCTGACTCCATTTAGATAAAACAATAAATATTTGCATAGGTTATTATTTTACTAATAGTATAATTTTGATGGATGTTTGTCTAGTTATTCTGATTAAGCTCTGGCATTACACTCGTTCATTCGGTTCTCATAGTCGCACAAGATCCTAGTATAGGCCTTATAATTAATATACTGGTCTACGGTCATAAGCGAATCAGTATTGGTCGCTGCCAGAGGTTGGACTATATGCTTAAGCGGCCGCTTTCTGCGTGCTCAACTTTAAACATACTTTATTTAGTCCCCTTAGAGGTGACACTTAATTATTACAATAATTATTTCTAACCACAGATAATGAATAGAATAATATTGAAATAATCAGAGGTTGAGGCTGACCCTATTTAGAGTGATCAAAAATGTTACTCTAAACGGAAATACATATTGTTAGCCTCCACGCTTCTAAGTACACTTAAACTAACGCCAAGTGCTAGTCGTATCTCTAAAATCCTCAGTTGATGTATTATTCACTATCTAACTGGGATTTAGGCCGATTCTAGCCTGATATTCAGTCCTTACGGTAACTGCGGATGCAACGTTATTACTTGCAGTGTCAACATTTACCGAGCAACACAGAATAAAATCAAACATAACAATTTATTAACCAGGTAAGAAAATCACAATTCAAAGCCAATTTATAGTTCAATTAAAATATAACATAAATACAAACCAATAGTATTTACATTTAAACAAGAAATATAAAACCTTTCATACCTGGGACAAGACGACACACAGTAATCGTGCGGGATATCTGTTTACAGATTCCCTGAATTGTTGGTCAGTTCTCCTTAAATACCCAGATAGAGTAAGCATTATGTAAACATTATTTAGCAATGGAAGTTTGCATTGATTGGTTCTTACAGACCTGTGGGAGGCACCTCGCCTGTATACATCTGTAGTGGGGCACGCCCCTTGTATAGAGTTATGTTTTCTTTAACTTTATTAAAACCCTTTTTTTATTATTTGTTCTATTGCTGTGGGAATGTGACCTGTGTACCAGTCGCGATAAACCTTTGTAAAGAAATTAAACATGAACATTTTCCGTCGTTATTTACATGTGATATGACCTTTCTTACACATAATCATCTGGTGTGTTGTAGAATGTCCTGTGTTCAGGATGTAACAGGAAACGGAGGGGAAGAGGGGTCAGACATTTGTCTGCAGATCTACCATTTGTATGGAGATGTGGTGTTTGAAGGTAGCTCTCCGGGGAGCCTACTGTATTCCAGATAACGTCCTGGTTCTCAAGAGGGGTGTTGGCCCCCTGCCGTGAGTCCTGGAGGAAACGTGTTTTGTGTCATAACGAGTTCTTTTGATGTCCTTGTTGCTTCGGGCATTTACAGGGCCCACATCCTGCTCTCTCGGGCATCCATGCTGTGTTCTCGGGGCCGTCCTTTTGGTCAGGATCAATCAAAATGTCTTACAGCATAATTTACTGAGGACCCATAAAATTTGAGGTCAAAGTAGGTCAAAGTTCACAATGTAAAGTCAAAGGTTCCAGTTCCCCTTATCTCTGACCCTCGGTTCTCCACCCCTACCTGTGATTCCATATTTGGGTCTCCTGTTCACCTCAGTTACCTCTGGCCTTTTCTCTGATATAAATAAAAAAGTATTTGTATAAAACCTTCACTCCCTCAGGTACAGCTTCATTCTGATCTCATCCTATTTTGTCTTCCTGTATCTGCAAAGTTTTCTGCTTCTATTCTCTTTAATAACGCTGTTTACTATCCTACTGTCACTGAATCAAGTTCTATTCTTTTACTTAGACTGTCTATTCGTTTATGTTTAACTCTATTGTTCTGCTTAGTCATGTGAGTATCTGGGTCATACTTCATTTGTACGTTCCTGAGCTGACAAAGTGTGTTGAGCTTCACAGAGTTAACACACCAGTAAACATGCTTAAATCTGCCATGTAGGTTGTTTTGTTTCTCCTACACACTCATAATATCAGTCAGACTCTACTCTACTCTATTTGTTAATAATTGGTTATTATTATTTGAGTATACTTGCAGTAAATACGTTACATGAGTTTGATTAAAATAAAGGCTTAATAGGTTTATTTTATTGTCTGTATTGTATCTGAAAGGTTCTACACTAATCATAAGGTCCAATCATTAAGGCTATTTGTTGGATTAATATTAGTTTGATTAAAACACAGTTGGATTTAGGATATTTTTCTCGACATCATCTGCTACCTACACGTGTTCATTTTATGTCTAATCCTTGTGATGTTGACCTTCACTAACTGGATCAGCTCCAGCATTCTTTGAAAACAGTATCGCCAGTTTCAACTCCTCCCTCGCATCCGAACAGTGTAGCAGTTTTTTCCCTCAAGTCATCAGGCTTCTCAACAAAGAACAGAACTGAACTAAACACACACACACACACACACACACACACACACACACACACACACACACACACACACACACACAAACAACTGTGTGACTGATCTGTACAACCTGCACTCTACACACACTCGTACTCACTTCACACATCCATGACTTCAGTACTACAAACTGTTTACATGCCGTTTTTGCACATCCTTCCTGAACTGCTGCTACATCGCTCTATTGCGCAAGTTTTTGTTTACATTTTGGCTACTGTCCAATTTTGTTCACTTCGTCTTGTTATAACAGGTTTACTGGTAGAGCTATTTTGTGTTTTGTCCTGCACTGTCTTGTTTTGTCCTGCACTGTCTTGTTTTGTCCTGCACTGTCCTGGTTTGCCTTGAACTGTCTTGTGTTGTCTTTGCACTGTTTGCACCAGGTTGCACACATGCACTTTATGATTCGAGGACACTTACTAGTCCTGAGCCCTGTGTTTTCTGTTTCTGTGATTGTTGTTGTATGAAGCATCAGGGTTCTGGAGGAACGTTGTTTCATTTCACTGTATACTGTGTCAGATATATATGGTTAAAATGAAAATAAAAGCTTCTTGACTTGACTTGACTTGAGGTTGCATAATTGATTGAGCACACATCTACCCCAACTGAGAGAATATATCTGGTATAACCCATAGCCATAAAAAAATACATTTATTTTTTTTTGCCCTGGCTGTATTCTACTGTTTTTGCCCTAGATCCATTGTTGTTGTTTTTTTTTTGCTTCAGATCTGTTGTTTTTTTGCAATAACTCAATAGTTTTTGGTTCAGTTCTATAGTTTTTTCCAGCTCCATTGTTTTTTGCTCTTTTTCTGCACTAGCACTATTTTTTTTAATAATAGAATAATAATAGTAATAGAAAGTTTAATATTTAGAAATATTACCCCATGCATAATAATTCATGAAATATTCAGAAGATTGTACTTAATGGCTCATATTACATTCAAAATATGAAGTTACACCTAAAGTGAGATTTCTGACTTTAATTGAAAGATTTTATTACAGAGGAAGACGACGTTCATCCGGTGTTCCAGATAACGTACCAGCAGATCCCTGACCTCGTAGATCATTTCATTTTATTTGTTAGAACAATCTATACAATATAATCTGACGTATTACTGAGAGGTAATATTTTATGTTTAGACATTTTAGACAACAACATTGTGATTCTACAACAACAACAAGAGAAGGGTGTCGGAGAAGATTTTTGAGGAAATCGACTGCCTTTAAATTGGAAAACTGTAAAGTTCTGAGCGTCAGTCTGACTCTTGTGTTATACAGAATATAAATAATTTTAAAACACTCAATAATAAACATGGCACAAAAACGTTAGAATAACATTTCAGCTTCAGAAGCAAAAAAAAAAAGAAATGTGAAAATACCCAAACGCTGCAGAATGACTTCATGACTCCTTCAAATTGTCTGTTACAAACTGAACCGTGCTGAACTCTGAACCCGTCAGTTACTGAAGCAATCAACTATTTAAACTCGAGTTTAATAGCATCTCTAAAGCTCGATATTCAGAGCTCTCGCCACTACGTAACATTTACACGACTACTCAACACCACGTGTTCTACAGATTAAATCAAAGTCTGCTACTATTACTAAATAGTTTGAATGATCACAATCACATCAATGAAATAACCCCAGACTTAATCGAAGCAATAAATCAGTTAAATGAAAATGTAAGAACTTCAGACCTGATCAACCCTCAAAATTCAAGTCCAACAAACACACATGCGAAGCCACACGACATATTTTATTAGTAAATCAAAGTCTGTTATTACGGTGGCCGAAAAGTGCAAAACATATTAACAAATTCGAAAACACAACGACAAGTCAGACAAACCGGAAAAGGAGGGTATAGTTGTGAATGGAATCTTACAGATCATTGGACGAGACACCTGTCATTCACCTGCATATCTTGAAAAGGTCGCACATAATTTTGGAGGGTTTGTGTCGAGAAAAATATTCTAATCAACCATATCTTGCGTGTGTTTTAATCAAACCAATAATCCAACAAATTGACCTAATAATTAGCATAGAACTTATTAGATACCGATAGTATAGTAGCGTGATAAAACCTATTTATCCTGTATTTTACAGTTTTTTTCAATTGTTTACACGCAATTGTGAAAACAGAGTTCTTTTTGTCAAAATATAATCACAATTATCCAAACACCACAATCAATTAGCAAAATTCCTAGATTGTTTGCAAAATGACACACTTCAGTCAAAACATATACACAGATTTGTGAAAATGCTATTTGTTTTCATTTAACCAACACAGTCAGCAATGATCATACACTATTGCAGCCAGTTTCACACTGCTGTGATAAATAAAAAACACATTTGTAAAAAAAAAAAAAAAAAAAAAAGATTTTTGGCCAGACATTCTTACTGTATGTAAGAGATAATTTAGGTGACAAAAAAATAGTGAGAAACTCACAACATTATTCATGATTTGTTTTGAGATATAAGGAGAATGTAGACAAATACTGTAGGCCTACTATAACCTTACCAAGCACTCCACAACACTTGATGCTGCAGACTGAATATTTCAAGTATTTATTTCAATACTTACAGTATTTCTTACCATAATCAGTTACAGTAATCAACCAACAATGATATCAATTACTGTAAACAAATAAAATCTATAGACAAATAAAAATCACTGCATGAATTACAGTACATACACTTTGACTCTGAAGGAAAGTAAAGTAAAAGTAAACAGAAATGAAAGAAAACTACTGTAAAAGCAACAAGAATACTGTAACTATCCGTCTCTCCGTCTGGCTGGATCAGGCCATAAGATTTCATCCACATCACAGGCTATGTCTTCATTGGCAAGGCACCGTTGGAAGAATCGCCTTGTGTGACGAATCCACCCCTGCACTGAAGCTGCTTCAATAAGATCACATGCCTGTTCCATGGCCTGAATGAGGGGCAAACGGTCATAAGGCCGCAGGTCATATACCTTCCACCGCCACGCTGAAAAAAATTCTTCTATAGGATTCAGGAAGGGGGAGTATGGGGGAAGGTATAAAACTTCAAAATCAGGGTGATCATGGAACCAGTTCTGGACCAGAGCAGCCCGATGAAATGAGACATTGTCCCAAACGACAATGTACCGCATCTGGTCCACTTGGTGTAATGCTGTGACAATCTCATGCAATCGGTCAAGAAATGCAAGTATCAGATTTGCATTATAGGGTCCCAGATTTGCATGGTGGTGGAGGACCCCATTTTGTGTGATAGCAGCGCAAAGGGTGATGTTACCCCCTCGCTGCCCTGGCACATTGGTGATTGCCCTGTGCCCAATTACATTTCTCCCTCTTCTTCTTGTTTTTGCAAGGTTAAATCCAGCCTCATCCACATATATAAATTCATGTTGAATTTCAGCAGCATCCATTTGCAAGACTCTCTGAAACACATTAAAGAAAATAGGATGCTATTCAATATCTATAGCACAGTATTTTTTTTTGTGACAGAACATTATGAGCAGTGCATGATACCACACCATAGTCAGATGAACAATGCATACCTCCACATACTCATTGCGCAGATGTTTCACTCTCTCTGAATTTCTGTCAAATAGTACCCGATACAGTTGCTTCATGTATATTTGATTTTTCTTTAGGATTCGACCTAATGTTGACAGAGAGACTCGTTGGATGTTATTGAAAATATTGTCATCATTGATGATATTGGCTTGGATTTCTCGTAGCCTGATACAATTATTGGCCAAAACCATGTTCACCTTGGTGTCCTCGACCCTCAATCCTATGTAAGAAAAAAAAAAGATACAAATAAATAAATAAATATATATATATATATATATATGCAGCCTACTGTCAAATGTCACAGTAAACAATATTGATTATACAAGCTTCAGTTTCAATGCATACTGTGTGGTTAGCTTACCTGTTTTCTCGATGAAATGTCCGAATTACTGACGCAACAGTATTTCTGCTGAGATTTGGTTGAACTCTTTGTCCAGCTTCCATCAGTGTCAGTCCATGGTTGATAACATGGTCAATAAGTGTTGCACGGATTTCTCGAGTCAAATTTGGTCCTCGTCTTCTTTGTTCAGGTTCTATCACCTCTTCAAGTCCTTCTCTACCTCTTCCTCTGCCTAGGTGTCTTCCTCTACCTCCTTCTCCTCTTCCACTACCTCCTTCTCCTCTTCCTCTACCTTCTTCTCCTCTACCTATGCCTCCTTCTCCTCTTCCTCTACCTCGTTCTCCTCTACCTATGCCTCTTCCTCTACCTCCTTCTCCTCTTCCTCTACCACCTTCACCTCCTCTTTGAGCTCCCCCTCTCATTCTCACTCTTCTTCTTCTTCTTCTTCTAACTTCTTCCATTTTTGTTGAAGACAGGTGAACTCACCTGCTGCCTTTTATAGCACACCTGAGTGCTGCGTTTTCAAATTAGCACATGTGCTTCCACACCTGGTAGATGTGTTTATCCAATTTGTTCATTAGTGTGGTAATTGGCAATCCGGTGCTTTGTAATTACAAGGAAGTAACCTCACAATCCTTATCTGTGTCTAAGGTGTGAAAATGTGTGTAGAGTTTTACAAATCACTGTGTGTAATGTTTTGCAAAAAGGGTGAAGCAGACATTGTGTGTAATGTTGTGCAAATCTGTGGAGGTGTTTTGCTCATTGGAGTAAAATTTTGCTAATTGTGTGGAAATTTTAATTTTAGTGTGTAAACAATCGTAAAAA
This sequence comes from Silurus lanzhouensis, assembly GCA_039877035.1. Taxonomy (NCBI): domain Eukaryota; kingdom Metazoa; phylum Chordata; class Actinopteri; order Siluriformes; family Siluridae; genus Silurus; species Silurus lanzhouensis. Next base: position 35,228 of record JBCEWE010000723.1, read on the forward strand.
ACTGTAATCAAACTCACGTAACCTATTTACTCCAAGTATAAATAAAATAATAATAATCAGGCACTTACTGTATGTATGAGAGTAGAATAGAGTCTGACTGATGTTATGAGTGTGTTGAAGAGACAGAGAACAAAGACCACCTATAAAGAAGATTAGCATGTTTATTGGGAAAAAAAAGAGCTTGTGTGCCTCAGCAGCTGCAGAAGACATGAGGGAGTACTCAGGGTCGGAGTCGGGTGAAGGTAAAGGGAGCATAATAATTTGGTGACCAGACCGGAGAAGTAGGAGAATAATCGGTGGGAGACCAGCATGAAGGATAAGGAGGAGATTGTTGATGTGTTGCAGGAATGCAGGTGTCATCGTCAAGGTCCTCGTTGTAGGTTTGAGTTTGCTGATGAAAAGCAGCAGAGAGATCAGATGAGGTCTGTGTGCCCATATCACGTGTAAAGGTACACAGAATACACAGAACTGAAATGGAACTCACACACACACACACACACTCACTCACTCACTCACTCACTCACTCACTCACTCACTCACTCACTCAATTATACTATACTGTTTACATGCTGTTTTTTGCACTACATTGTTCTGTTTATATTCACTCCCGGGTATAGTTTTTACAGTTCTCCTCGCACAGTACTGTATAGTCAATGTATACAGTAGGTTTACTAGTCGGCGCTATCTTGGGTTTTGTGTCTTCTCTTGCGTTGTCTGTCTGTACTGTTTATCGTCTGCACTGTTTGCACTCGGTTGCACTCGATGCACTTTACGTAGCTTGTGTTGTGTTGTAGCTCTATGTTGTTGTTTAGTGTAGCACCAGGGTTCCGGAGGAACGTTGTCTCGTTTTTACTGTGTACCACTGTGTATAGTAGAAATCACAATAAAAGCCTCTTGACTTGACTTGACTGCACGATGCGAGGACAGACAGGGGTTCTCTGGAATAGTTGGGGTAGAGAGGTGTTCAATAAATCGAGCGTCCTCAGTGGCAAAAGAGAAGAGTTGAAATTGGCGATAAGGTTTGCGGAAAACGCTCCTAAGAGATGTTCCAGAACGTCTGCGTGGTGGAGCTGAATAAAAGAAACCAACAGAGATACGATGTGAAACAGGGTGAAATCACAAAAAGTAACAAGCTTACAAATGCTATCTCCTGTGAAGCTTAACACACTTTGTAACAGTTCAGAAAATACAATACACTAATATAGCTAGATTTAATAAAAGTAGGATAGCAAACAGCATAATAAAAAGAATAAAAGCAGAACACTTACACATTGCAGATGCAGGAAGATAAAATAGGCCACAAAATGATTGTTCACACATGAAAGGATGAAGTGATGTCTGGATGAACTCAGAGAGGGTGAAGGTTTTATACACATTTATTTTTGTAATTAAACCAGAGAAAAGCCAAAAATAAGGGGAATGGGGAAGAGCAGGACACTCAAATATGGAACCACAAAAAGGGGTGGAAGACCAAGGCCGAAGATAAGGGGAACTGAAAAAAGAAGGCAAAACCAGGAAAATAAGTGGAATTTGCCAAGATAAAGAAATTAGAAAAAAAAACAAAGGCACCAGGTGTGTCTAGGGTATAAATATGAGTGTGTCATCCAAGACTGAAGTTCCTTCATTGGCTGTTGGAGTCTTTCACATTTTTTATCTTCTCAGGTTAAGTGTGTTACACTGGGAACCAACTGAACCAAAGAATCCACCCGCGATGTGTCGGCTCAGAGACGGGTTCTGAGTTACGACATTTGATTCGTACTTTTTATTAAATCATTTAGTACACGAAGGAATCACACCTGAAATCATTTTATTCTTGTCAACAATTCATCGTACAAAGGTTGCCGATAAGAAAATATCCAAACAATATCTCCAGGGTCACTGCCTCTTTAACATTTTCCAGCAACATTTGAATCCAATAGGATTTTCCACAATTACCACAGCAGGTCCACAAACGTTACATGAAAAGCGAGTTGCATCCTCACATTGAAAGCGGTTACACTCCTATTTTCCATGACTAATGATTAAACCAGTGGTTCTTAACCTGGGTTCGATCAAACCCCAGGAGTTCGGTGAGTCAGTCTCAGGGGTTCGGCGGAGGTCAAGACACACACCCGACTCATATGATTCGTCATTATTGTGTTTTTGTGTGAAAATCATGTTTTAATGGTTTTGTTCTTTGAACACAGTGATGTTGATGCATGGTTCATTTTGTGCACCAGTAAAATATATACCTATGTTTTGAATTTGAAAAAAAATCATTTTATTTTTCCAATTAAGAAGGGTTCGGTGGATGCGCATATGAAACTGGTGGGGGTCAGTACCTCCAACAAGGTTAAGAACCACTGGATTAAACCATATCAACAGTAACAATCAAGTAAACAAACAAACAAACAAAAAATTATATTCATGCTATATACACATTAAAACATGAACGGTCTTAACATCCGTACGGAAGAGTTGTGACATCGGGTAGTAAAACACATTGTCGTACACAATCCTGAACCTTTCAAACTGTGAATAGTAAAATTCAAAGTAATGCCTTTAGCTTTCTTCATGGTTTTTCCTTTTTAAGATTTATAGCTGTAGGTTTTAGTGCCTGCGCTTACAAACTTTAATACTTAATGATGGTCACCGTCATCTAGCTCGCTGGAAAGACCACCCAAGTAATTGTTTAAAGGTGGCATTCATTCTCCTCGACTACTTATTAAAAATTACGCTGTCAGTGTCTGCATACAAGCGACACTCATTCAATCGGTCCATCAAATTGTACATTTCAAGCCTTGCACAAGAGGTAATTAGTGTTAAGGTGGTCCTCACACTGGTTCTCTAAACACATTTCTATGTTATCTGTTCAGTGTCTAAAGGATATTTACGATGTGAGTATGTGAGGTACACGGAATGTCTTTGTGTGGGTTCACACATCAGTTACTATGTCTTCTAACCCAATCAGGAACAGTTTTAGCTCAGGTTTTTCCAATGTGTAAATATACTTGTCTGTTATCTGCAATAAACTGAAGAACATTTGTGATATTCTGTGTGCTGTGTAATTCTTCCCTTATCAGAAAAGGCACAACGGTAATAAAGCTGTAGCTAATAAAACTAGACTCAAACAAACATTTTTTGATCAAGGAGAAAAGGCTGGGAAACGGTTTTCCATCATGCTCAACAAAATATAAATGTGATTAACGAAATAGAAGTTATAGATGGACAAAAGACCAAGATCCCCAATCAAATTAAAAAGGATTTTAAAAACTATTATGAAGATCTTAAATAAGTAGATAAATCATTTTCCCAAGGAATATCTGTCAGGGTGCGAGCGAAAACAGAAGGCGGAAGCCGGAGTACAGCTCGCTCGAGTTTTAATACAAGCGTGAGGGAGAGAGAGACACACGAGCACACACACACACACACACACACACGCGCACACGCGCACACACACATACAAGCACAAGCACACGGCAGTCCTTATGTTGAGAGAGTCCGAGGTGCGCTAGCTGACCCGAGATGCGCGGGGAGGTGAAGCGCGGCCGGTACGGGATAGTGGAGTCCGGACAGAACGGAACGGAAGACATAGACATAAGCATAAGCATAAAACAAACAACCCATACAACCAGTACGTAGCGTCCAACACATTCAATAACGAACAGGGGTTGGGAGTGAATGAGGAGCTTATATAGAAGCAGGGTGGAGTGATGATGAACCCCAGGTGAGCGTGATTATGCTTGGAGCTCCAGAGAGAGTGGAGGCCTGAGTGATGATGAGCTCCAGGTGTGCGTGAATAAACCTGGAGCTCAAGGGAAAGCGGAGGCATAGAGAGCCACCAAAGGGGGCGTGGCAGGTGGTTCCCTGACAATATCCCTTTCTCTAAAACATTCTTTGAAGAGACTCAGAGATCTCACTGTTTGAGGAAGACTCCATAGCATTGGACCAACCAATGGAAAAAACAGACGTGACTGCAGCTGTTAATTCTATGAATAATGGGAAAGCGCCGGGTCCAGATGGTCTGCCTATAGACGTGTATAAGATCTTTCACAACAAATTGATAACCCCAACGATTGATATGTTAAAGGAATCGTTCAATAATGAACGATTCCTTTAACATATATAATGAACGGGGTTAACGTTGTATCTGTTTCACCGCCACAAACATTTTTTTTTGTAATATGAGGATTTTTTTTCCGATTTCATTCGGGTAAACCAGCGTCCCAGACTGAGGTTCTCTTTCATGTATTTACCATATGAACATGGAGGGTTGTCTAATCTTAAATGGTATTACTGGGCAGCTCAGCTAACAGCAGCAATGTTCTGGTTCACGGATGAAAAGTCTGTTCCTTAGCTACGGATTGAGGCCTGTACATCCGGACAACTGCCCTTAAATCTGTATTTGTGCTCGGCCTAAATTGAAAAAAAGCTACTTCCAATCGCTTTGTTAAAAACACTATTGTGGTATGGTATGAAGTTTTGAAACATCTTGGAGAGGTTCCTCAATGATCACAATGTACCCCTATTTGGGGGTAATACTAACTTTACACCTGGGACTCACGATGCTGGATTCAAAATTTGGGCAACAAAAGGTTTGTGTAAGGTGGGAGATTATTTTGTAATAAAACTATGCTCAGTTTCCAGGAATTAAAACAAAAGCTTGATCTTCCTAAAACACATTTTTTAAAATATCTCCAAATTAGGAATTTTATTAACAAGATTCCTCTTTATAGCCAGATCGATCCCCTTTAGAAAAAGTTACTTTAATGGGGGAAGGCAAATTTCTATAATTTATAGACTAATCAGTAACTGCAGGGAAAATACTGAAAATAAACATCTGGCATTGGTTTTGAGATATAAATGAAAATATAACAGAAGATGAGTGACAGTGTATCTGCCTAAAGGCCCAAACTCAGACAATTCATATGAGATTCAAGCTTCTGCAATATAAATGGATTATGAGAGTCTACATCACTGGTGGTCTAGTGGTTAGGATGCGGTGCTCTCACCGCTGCGGCCCAGGTTTGATCCCCGGTCAGGGAACCAACCCCAGCCACTCTTAGTGCCGGTCCCAAGCCTGGATAAATGGGGAGGGTTGCGTTAGAAAGGGCATCCAGCGTAAAAACATGTGCCAAATCAACCATGCGGATGATCCGCTGTGTCGGGAGAAGCCGAAAGAAAGTTATGAGAGTCTACATTACTCCTGAATTACTACACAAATTTAATCCCAACATTCCTGATCAATGTATAAAATGTAATCTAGAGAAAGTAACTTTATATCACTGTTCATGGAAATGATCCCAAGTTGAATGTTTTTGGAGAAAAGTTTTATATTTGTATATTTTTTATCTCTAGTGTTTATTCCCAAGTGTCCCAAACTCTGTATACCAAATATTTTCCCTGCGACGTGTACCTTTACTAGCTCTGATATTCTGTTTATTACAAGCAAAACTTGTATTAGCTCGTGATTGGAAAAATACAGAAAGCGCTCATTTTAAACAATAGTTACAAGAACTGTCTCAATGTTGGGCTTTGGAAAAACTTATATACAGTGGAACCCGGTTATGACGATGTTCTAGGGGGTCGCCAAAAAGCATCGAGGTAACTGATGATCGAGATAAACGAAAATAAAAATGGCGGCAGTATATTAACGTGCTTGAAATTTCTTTATGTACATGATGTGCGTTAATAAATAAGAATGTGCATGCACGTGTTTTTGGAGGGTTTTTTTTACACAACAGCGTTGCCGCGATTTGTTTGATGAAGGCATGCTATAAAAATACATACAGTACATGTTTATCTGTCAGGAATCCACCTGCCACGCCCCCTTCGGCCCCCTTCAGCGTGTCAGGTGTTTTCTCGGCCGCTTTCTCTGAAGCTCCGCTTCAATCGCGCACATATGGTGTTCGTTTAGCATCATCACCAGCTCCTATTTAAACTTCCACACTCTCACTGTCCGTTATTGTTGGTATATGTTGGTTCACGGCGGTCGTTGTTATCGCGCATGCGTATCCCGGTACGGGTCTTCCCACCGGCACTCTCTCAACGGCTGCTCTTTTCTTCCCAAAGCGCATCCCGGATTCCCCCCCGATCCTGCCGGTGTTCATTCTATGATTTTGCTGGTCATCCCACGTTCTCCCGTGTACTGTTCAGCGCCGTGCTTCTACTTTCACCTCCCGTTCATGACATATCATTTAACAACAAAAGGCATATGTGCACTAACTAACAGCAGAGATTCACCAGTATACAATACAAACACCTGTAGCAGCTGTAAGACTTGATTTTTACGCCACTTCCGCGTGTTCTTCTGCGGCTGCACCGAGATAACCGACGTTAAATGGCAACATTTTCGACATAACCGATAAAAAATGCTTAGAAAAAGGGAGAATTTGGCGGTTCCACTTCAAAAACGTCGAGTTAATAGGGTTGTCGAGGTAACCGAGGGCGAGATAAGTGGTTTACACTGTATATTGTTAAAAGAAAACCTGAAAAGTTTTTCAGAATATGGACACCCCTTTATAGTTTTTTTTGAAGGGAGCCGATCCGAATCTGTTTTCTGGGTAACTTGGCTTAACATTCAGTAATTTTGGATATTGATGCCATTGTTTTTGACAAAATGAGTTTTGTATGTATGTGTACGTATGTATGTATATCTTTGTGTATATATGTGTCTATAAATGCATGCTGAATATGTATGTAAACCTCCCCCTTCCTTTTTTTGTTTTGTTTTTGTGTGTATATTATTTACTTGTATTTTTATTGTGATTATACATATATATTTTTTTCTTTAAAGTTTAAAAATTAATAAAAACGGTTAAAATATCGATGAATACATTAGCATTAGCAGGTTTGATCAGTCTTTCGTCGACATAACGCCACTGGACGATTGCAGCCTCATCATTCAGAAAATCTGGACTGACTAATGATGTAAATATCCGAGAACATACTGAGTGAAGTCACTGATCAGAGTCGTGTTGGTTCTGTCCGGTCTGTGACACATCTTACCCCACAACGAGTTTAGCGCTAGTTTAGCCACATACATTTTGTCGGGGTTAACGTTATTTTATTTTAACACACTTAAAACCAATGAAGGATCTTCAGTTCTCAGAGGAGGAAGAGCAAAACTTCTTTATTGCAGTCACGTTCCAGTGAGCTCAATAGAAGGTGGTCATTCGATCACATCAAAATGATTAAGCACACACACACACACACACACACACACACACACACACACACACACACACACACACACACACATATTTCTACCCTGGTGTCACATTTCTTTGCCTTGGCAAATTCCCCTTAATTTTGTGTATTTTCTTCTGCAGTGTGTAAGTTTTTTGCTTTTATTCTCATTTTTTAATGCTGTTAACTATCCTACTTTTATATACTTATATGTTCATATTATCATATATAACTGTATTGTTTACTTATTCATGTTAGTATTTAAAGTTATTATATGCCTTAATCGTTATATGTCTCAGAGCTGACAGTGTTTATGGTCCTGAGTAATGATATTTATAGGTTTATTGTCTTGTTCCTTCTTTGGTTCTGCCACGTGCACACGTTAATCTCATGTCAAGTTCTTGTTATGTGGTCCGTCACGTCTAATCCTTTTGATGTTGACCTCCACTAACTTCTCTTTATAGGTTCTTCTTTGTCTAGCGTCCTCTCGCAGATGTTCCGGGACAGAGGTTACACAATTTACACAAATAATTAAGCATCTATCTTTACCAACTGTTCCAGATAATCTTTTTCTGAGTCCTCGCACCGTGCAGCAGACTTTTACACGTGATGTGAGCACACAGACCTCGCCGGACCTCCCTGCTGTTTTTCATTAGGAGGTGCAGACCGACTATGGCGACTATTTTCCCATATCATCTCCAACTACCAAGGCCTACAGGCTCTTTCATCCCAATAAACATGCCTAATGCTGCCTCCTACATGGGTGTTTTATTTCATCCGCACACTCATAGCCTCAGTCATGCTATCTGAGTACCTATCCTACTCTGTGTGTTAGTATCAGTTTCATTTTATTGGAGTAAATAGGTTAAATATGTTTGATTATGATATGGGCTAAATAAGTTTAATCAAGCTATTTATGTTACATTTATGGCATCTAATAAGTTCTACACTAATTAATCGCTAAATATGTCACATTAAATACTCTCTAATTTAGTTTAATTAAAATACAAGCTAAATAAGTTGCTCTAAAACCTACGGCTATAAAACTTTGAAAGGAAAAACAACGATGAAAGCTAAAGGCGTTACTCTGAATTTTACTATTCACAGTTTAAAAGGTTCAGGATTGTGCACAAGAAACGTGTTATACACAACTCTTCCTTACGGATGTTAAGACCGTTTATGTTTAAATGTGTGTATAGTATTTATATAGTTTGTTGTTTGCTTGTTTTGTTTGTTTGTTTATTTGATTGTTTCTGTTGATGTGTTTTAATCATTAGTCATGGAAAATAGGAGTGAAACCGCTTTCGATGTGAGGATGCACAGGATGCTAAAGAGGCAGTGACCCTGGAAATATTGTTTAGATTTTTTTCTTGTGGGCAACCTTTGTATAATAAATTGTTGAGGAAAATAAAATGATTTCAGGTGTGATTCCGTCGCATACTAAATGATTTAATAAAAGGTACAAGTCACAAATGGAATATTCTCCATCGCTCGACTGAAACCGTGTTTTATGTCTATCAGAACAATATTTCGATCTGCATTTTCTCCAAAAATCTGGGCACTTTGTAGATTCAGCTTTAGCAGCGTGTTTGTAACAATCAGGGTCGCGGCAAACATTCCAGCTAAATTCACAACGGTGTTTCCGCGAATTATCAAAACCTGAGTGACAGAAACAGCAGACGGAACTGGAGCCTAAAAGCCCGCTGGTGCTTTTGACCCTATAATAGTGTTTGTTGTGCAAAAACGAGTAAATATTTTTTCATTGTTTAGCTGTACTGAATTAAAAGAATGATTATCCCGGTTTGTTGTTAGTACAGTGGAACCTCGGGTTACGAACGCCCCGGCATACGTATAATTCAGGTTACGAATCGCAGTTCATCAAAATTTTTGCCCCTGGTTACGAACAATATATCGGGATACGAACGTCGCTCACCAAAAAATCGCAGGCAAGTTGGTTGTTTTTGCTCTATCCACACAGCTCGTCACATCAGTTAGCGTCCTGTGTCCCTAGCGAGAGCATCGTGTCACTTATCCGCTTGAACTTTTCCCGGCGGCAGCGTAACAACTCGTTAGTTGATGCTCGTGGAATGATGAGATGGACAACATTAGCCGATGCATAAGCACTTTACTTGTTTTTATGAAGATAGATTAGCAGGGTTACAGTCTTTTCCCAAGTACAATACCCATAATGAATTTCACTCTGGACTTCAATACCAACTGATAGTAGCCTTAAAGAAACAGCGCTCATTTTCCCTCTAATGCAACAACTGTCTCAGCGTTCGTGTTAATAACACTGTCTTTAATATTCTATAATATAATATATAAAAATATATAAATAATATAATATAATAAGATTCTCCTTCCAAACAATAACTCCCCCTCCTCCCCCTTCTACGAACGTCGTCTCCTGCAGCGAGTCTTCTCAAAGGGAAAGTACCCGCTAAAGATCTTTTCCTCTTTTGTATGTTTTTATGTGGTATGATTTTAATATAACGTTAAAAGTAAATAATATTAGTGAATATTGGCTTTATTTTTATTTAAGTCATATTTTTGGTTGTCCAGAACGAATTACCGAAGTTTCTGTTCATTATTATGGGGAAATTTGTATCGGGATACGAACTTTTCAGGTTACGAATAAAGTACCGGAACGAATTAAATTCGTAACCCGAGGTTCCACTGTATTTTTATCCATCAGCAAAGGCTACTGCTATGTTTTCAGGTAATCCCACATCACGTTGGATTCGTTCAGCGATCTTTTCAATCTGAAAATCGTTTTTATCAGGATTTTAAAGTTAAGCAGCGCATAAGGCAAAGCACATGTTGTCTCGGTTGTGAAACAGTCTCATGATGTCTCATTTGTTTCACAACAGCTTCTGAACTGAACATTTGACCTGACTTTTTTTCTAAACTATTTGTAATTCTACTTTGAGATTGTCATCCGTAAAATTTCACGTTTACTTTGAACAGCATTTTCCAGCACGGTCAGAAAAGACAGCAAATCGACGAGTAATTGAATGTTTGACGAGGAACTGAGCAATTTACCTCCAATTTCCATCGTGGCCGCATCTCAGGGTGAAATCATTTCATTTGCCACATTGATCAAACTATTCAAAATATTTTGTAAAAATTGGCAAAGCTGTTTCTTTCTTTCGGATTCTCCCATTAGGGGTCACCACAGCGGATCATCCGCATGTTTGATTTGGCACATGTTTTTACGCTGGATTCCCTTCCTAACGCAAACACCCCCCCCCCCCCCCCCCCAATTTATTCGGGCTTGGGACCGGCATCCTAGCCACTAGACCACCAACATGAAAAGTTCACTCTTTTCCTAATTTCTGTGTTATTGAATCTGTCACAGTTCATTATTCTAATATTCAGATCAAATCCGTTTCCATCTGACACATTGTTAACATTAGAAGAGGGCATGTTCTCCTCAATGATATCTATTTGATCATCAGGTAGTTGGGGGTTTGTGCTCATTGTCACTGACAGAGTTTTCAGGAACACAGGCAGAGGGTAAGTGAAGTTACCCAGACTGTAACCCAGACTTAACATAATAAGGCTTTGATTAAGATCATAAAACATGTCTTGAGGAGTTTATGGCCTTTGTTGTTGTTGTTGTTGTTGAGCTGGTGCTGGAGGGAAAATGTAAAACTGTGCAGCTGATTCCCAGCAGCTACTAATGCAGGATGTAAATATGTAGAATAGTTATGTTTATTAGACAGGTTTTTACATACTTTGATTTACTTCATAGAATATGTCGTGTGGGATCACATTTGGTGACATTTTGGCTGAAATTTTCATTTTGAGGGTTGATCAGGTCTGAAATTCTTACATTTTCATTTAACTGATTTATTGCTTCGATTAAGTCTGGGGTTATTTCATTGACGTGATTGTGATCATTCAAACTATTTAGTAATAGTAGCAGACTTTGATTTAATCTGTAGAACACGTGGTGTTGAGTAGTCGTGTAAATGTTACGTAGTGGCGAGAGCTCTGAATATCGAGCTTTAGAGATGCTATTAAACTCGAGTTTAAATAGTTGATTGCTTCAGTAACTGACGGGTTCAGAGTTCAGCACGGTTCAGTTTGTAACAGACAATTTGAAGGAGTCATGAAGTCATTCTGCAGCGTTTGGGTATTTTCACATTTCTTTTTTTTTTTGCTTCTGAAGCTGAAATGTTATTCGAACTTTTTTTTGCCATGTTTATTATTGAGTGTTTTAAAATTATTTATATTCTGTATAACACAAGAGTCAGACTGATGCTCAGAACTTTACAGTTTTCCAATTTAAAGGCAGTCGATTTCCTCAAAAACGGTCGATTTCCACAAAGCGATGTGAGATCCGCTCATCATTTATCAGGATGTTTAATGTTATATTCTTCTCCGACACCCTTCTCTTGTTGTTGTTGTAGAATCACAATGTTGTTGTCTAAAATGTCTAAACATAAAATATTACCTCTCAGTAATATGTCAGATTATATTGTATAGATTGTTCTAACAAATAAAATGAAATGATCTACGAGGTCAGGGATCTGCTGGTACGTTATCTGGAACACCGGATGAACGTCGTCTTCCTCTGTAATAAAATCTTTCAATTAAAGTCAGAAATCTCACTTTAGGTGTAACTTCATATTTTGAATGTAATATGAGCCATTACAGTTTTTTGGATTGCTTAAGCAATTAGCAAAACCACACACCCAATTAGCAAAACACTACAGATCCTTTGCATAATTAAACACTCTTGTAAAAACTATACACTTCTGTGTAAAAACCACACTTTGTCACCATATAAAACACACACGTTTCACATTACTATACTCTGTTTGCACGAGTTACACTCTGCTGTGATAAACCTAAAACACTTTTAGCACTTCTACTTCCCTATGATTTCCCTAGAGTAGGCTACCATCAATAAAGTACAAATATATTGTAAATTCACCAAACACTACACAAGACCAATGTTGCAGACTGAAGAAACTCATCTGTCAACGCGCCCAAAATGTTGACATGGAGATTCATAATACTGTAACAAACCGTCACTTCACGTATTGTACTGTAAGTTCACTGTAAAAAGTAAAAAAAATAAAAAATAGACATTGTCTCTCCGCCTAGCTCGATCTGGCAAGAGAATTTCAACAACATCGCAGGCAATGTTGTCATTAGCAAGACACCTCTTGAATGACGAATTCATCCTTGCATTGCTGCTACCTCCATCTGGTCACAGGCCTCCTCCATGACTTGGATGAGGGGTACCTCAGCCTGGAGACGGAGATCATATACCTTCCACCGCCATGCCGAGAAAAACTGTTCTTTAGGGTTGAGGAATGGAGAGTATGGTGGAAGATATAGGACGGTGAAATGTGGATGTTGCTGAAACCAGTTCTGAACCAGAGCAGAGCGGTGGAAAGACACCTTGTCCCAGACAACAAGTTACAAAAACAGCCTTCTCAAGTTACAAAAACAGCCTTCTTTCACCTTAGAAATATTTCTAAGCTAAGAAATATGTTGTCTATATCCGATGCAGAGAAGCTCATCCATGCGTTTATGACCTCCAGAATAGACTACTGTAATGCATTACTAGGTGGATGTCCTGCGTCATTAATAAACAAGCTTCAGTTAGTTCAGAATGCGGCAGCCAGAATTCTCACAAGGTCAAGAAAATATGATCATATAACCCCAATCTTATCGTCCCTACATTGGCTTCCGGTTAAGTTTCGAATAGACTACAAACTACTGCTTCTTACTTATAAAGCACTAAATGGTTTGGCTCCCATGTATCTCTCCAGTCTTTTAACACGCTACAATCCGTTACGCTTCCTGAGATCTCAAAACTCTGGGCTTCTAGTAGTTCCTAGAATAGCAAAGTCCACTAAAGGTGGTAGAGCATTTTCACATTTAGCTCCTAAACTCTGGAATAGTCTTCCTGACGGTGTTCGGGGCTCAGACACACTCTCCCAGTTTAAGTGTAGATTAAAAACATATCTTTTTAGCAAAGCCTACACATAACACACATCACATCATAACCTTGTGCTCCAGAACATCTGATCACATGCACATTATCAACTTGTGCTGTTAATATCATGAAGAGCAGCTACGCTAATTCCTCTCCACTGCTTTTTTTTCTCTCCCCATCCCGAGGCTTCCTGAGGTTTGGCCAGCTCCAGTCACGTCCCTCCTCATGAAGATTATGGACTTTAAAGAAGTAGATGCCGAACTCGCAAACATCCCGAACCATCTAGAGACGTACCAGTGCCAATTGGATCGCACTGCATGTGTGGAGTTTGACATTGGACCTCCTGGAGTGTTTAAAGGCTCTGGCATGGAGAAGCTGATGCTGGATCTGTGATGATCACAAATTTTGAGCTCAGTAGCTCCTACTTTTATACCAAAGACTGTTGAAAGAACATTTACTTATAATCTTATACTCCAGTACTCATGTTAGTTCTCACTCTTCAGTGTTCTGTATTGTTGAAAGATTTATGATCAAACTCTTGATGTCACCCAAATGAGGATGGGTTCCCCTTTTGAGTCTGGTTCCTCTCAAGGTTTCTTCCTTATTACATCTAAGGAAGTTTTTCCTTGCCACAGTCGCCACGGCTGCTCATCAGGGATAAATGCACACCATTCACCTTAACTGTTGATTTGTGTAAAGCTGCTTTGAGACAATGTCTGTTGTGAAAAGCGCTATACAAATAAACTTGACTTGACTTGACTTGACTTGACTTGACTTGACTTGACTTGACTTGACAACAATGTACTGCATATGATCGATTTGATTTGCTGTTGTTATGTTGTGCAATTGGTCCAAGAATGTAAGTATGAGTGCTGTGTTGTAAGGGCCCATATGGGCATGGCGGTGGAGGACCCCATTCTGTGTAATGGCTGCACAGAGTGTTATATTACCCCCACGTTGCTCTGGGACATTGACAATAGCCCTGTGGCCAATGCTGTTTCTTCCCCTCCTTCGTGTTCTCGTCAGGTTGAACCCAGCCCCATCTACGTAAATGAACTCATGCCGGATCTCCTCTCCATCCATTCGTAAAACTCTCTGAAGAACAGTGTCATGCAAAATTGTGTAGTTCAGTGTAGATCTAGTATACATATTACAGTACAGTAAAAGATTATGAGACAGTATGTAAGAACACACTGCTAAAGTGAATACATACCTCTGCATTTTTTTTGTAGGATGCGTGCCAGTGTTGATGTTGAGACCTGATGGATATCGTTGAAACTGGCATGGTTATTGACAATGTTAGCTTGGAGCTGATTGAATGTTATAGCATTGTTGGCCAAAACCATGTTTACTATCTCCCTCTCTTTCTGTTCTGTGAACATAGGAGGCCTTCCCACTTGTCGTTCCTGACCCTCAATCCTATATAGCAAAAAAAAAACAGTATACAATAGTACAGTAATTTCACAGAAAAAAGTAACAGAAGTGCTGATCGTGCATAGAATACAGTACTGTGAGCAGTTACTGAAAATGTGCAGATGTTTTTGATATGATGATATTTTTACAATACCTATTTTCCAGCCGAAATGTTCTTATCACACTTGCCACTGTGTATCGGCTTAGATTTGGCTGTACTCGCAGTCCAGCCTCCCTCAGCATCAGGCTGTGGTTGACAACGTGGTCAACCAGTGTTGCGCGGATCTCATTTGTCATATTTGGTCCTCTTTGAGCACCTTCTTGTCCTCCTCTTCCTCTTCCTCTACCTCCAGCATGGCCTCCATCTCTTCCTCTTCCTCTGTTGATTCCTCTTGCTCCCCTTCCTCCTCCTCCTTGTCCTCCTCCTCGTTCTCCTCGTTCTCCTCCTCATCTTACTCTTTCTCTGACTTTTTCCATTGTGCTTGAAGACTGATGAACTCACCTGCTGCTTTTTATAGTGCTTATACACCTGATTAGTGTGTCTACAATTAAGCAAACAAGTGTTTGCACACCTGATCACTGTGTTAAACCAGTTGGTTTGACGGTGCAGTAATTTGACAGTCAGTGCTTTGGTATTGCAATTAAGCAACTTCATGATAGATTTTTGTGTGTAATGTATGTTAAGTGTGTTTAGTGTTTTGCAAATCACTGTGTGTAGAGTTTTGCAACAAGTGTGAGGCTGACAATGTGCTTATAGTTGTGCAAATATGGGCTGATGTTTTGCCTCTTGAGTGTAAGGTTTTGCTAATAGTGTACTACTTTTAATTTTAGTGCGTAAGCAATCCAAAAAAACTGTAATAGAGTTTATTGGTGAGTGCAGGTGCATCATACACTGTGCAAAATTTTGTCAGAAGTGATGTATGGGGCTGCCTATGTGGTTAAACGTCGTGACTATGCAGAGAAAACAGAGAGACCGCATGACGTCTTGACTCATCTTGCATAATAGGGTGCATAAAGTTCACCCACGTAATTTATCTGAGGTCAGCTTCAGCTATCAGTAGTAGAATGTAGTAATATATAATATCATTTAGCAATATGCTTCAGTTAAGTGAAAGCTATGAAAAATAGGAAATGCATTTGGAGAAAACTGCTGGTGTGTTAAAACTAAAGACCTGGTTTATAAAACTAGTAAAAAACTAACACATTTCTATACAAAGTCTACACAAAAAACAAAACAAAGGATGATTGGACTGTAGTTGGTTTTGGCGGTCTGCTGCACTGACTCGGGAGTGCAGTTTGCTTCTGATCATCACTGTACTCCGCAACTTTGTATATATGCTTCAAATGGACATTTGGTGCAACCCAGATGAGGATGGGTTCCCTCTTGAGTCTGGTTCCTCTCAAGGTTTCTTCCTTATGCCATCTCGGGGAGTTTTTCCTTGCCACAGTTGCTCATCAGGGACAAACATACTTACAAAGAACATATTTACATTTAATCACCACATTATCTGTGTAAAGCTGCTTTGAGACAATGTTCATTGTTAAAAGCGCTATACAAATAAAAATGAATTGAATTGAATTGAATGATTTGCAGACATAGAGAAAAAAACCAGACGAGATTTTAAGAAAAGGTGTGAATATTGCGGTGGAGGATCTGTTGCATTCTGTGCAAAAGTGCACGATCAGGGGATTTTTTAAAGACAAGGTCACCATCAAGAGATGTTTGTTGTACATGTAAATTAGAATCGTATGGAGGTGAACGAAGCCTCCTGGAAATGGGTGGAATTTTATTAAGAATAGGTAGAAACTTACCAGAAAAAATGTAAGCAAAAGGTGGGATATGCAAAGCCCCATAAAATGATTGGTGTATGTAAATTGTTATTAAACAAAATATGTAAATTTTACTAGGTGTGAGATATAAAAAGTAGGGATTGTTTATATCAAATTTCCCACTCGCATGTGAGAGCTCCATTGGACGGGACTGAAGTGACTGCAATAAAGCTGATTTGCTCCTTCTCATTCGTGACTGGAAGATGTCTTCATTTAATTTGTTCATGTATTATTTGAAGTTTTGAAACGTCTTGGTAATTGGTTAGTGAGTAGCTAAAACTAATTTGAGTATTGAGCCACTTAATTGTTATGTCTACGACATGGAGCCTGAGTCCCGACAATTATCTTGATATATATATATATATATATACAGTTATTCCTTGGTTCTCAAGAATCTGGCGATACGATAGTTAGAACGTAATTCTTAGAGGGGTTCTCCATGCGATCTACGATGCCCGTGGTGCCTTTTCTGATCAGGGAAGAATCACACAGCACACAGCACGGCACATATGTTATTCTTCAGTTTAATGCAGATAACAGACAAGTATATATACACACTGAAAAAAAATCCCGACCTAAAACTGTTTTAAATTGGGTAAGAAAACATAATAACCAGAGATGTGTGAGTCCAGACAAAGACTTTCTGTATACCTTACATACTCATCATAAAGATCCTATAAACACTGAACACACAACATAGAAAGTGTTTAGAGAACGAGTGTGAGGCCCATGTTAACACTAACATATACGTATCATGATACTGGGGTTGTGATACGATATATTGCAATACATTGCGATACTCTAAGCAAGCAAATATATTGGGATATTTCTTATTTTAGGAATACAATATAATTTTAGGAAAACTGTCATTAAGAACACACCACCATTTGCAAAAAAATTTAAAATACAAATACAAATTATTTAATTAGAACACAGTGGGATATGCATTTTCATTAATTACATTCCCATCCACATTTCCATCCCCTGAGTATGGCAGAGATTTAAAAGATCTTGATTTAGACTTCCATTCTCTGCCAGTGAATCGCAGTTACCAACATCATAAAAGTGTTAAACCAAGAGGTAAAACATAAACCGTTTATTGTAAAATTCCACCGTAACCCGACTATTAGATCTACATGGACAGTGGCACTAATCTCGATACAAGAAAGTTCCTTCTGAGAGAACTTACACTCAAGCCTGGGATGAACTGAAAAGCTGGAAGGAAGCAGAGTGAAGCGCTTGGAGAGATTCACTTCAACTCAAACACTTTGACCCTCCTTTTTGCTTCAAGAACATCTGTCTCTAATGCCTGGGGTGTGAAGCTGCATGTGTTTTCAGAAGCCGCTGCTGCAGTGTTCTACCTGCAAGGAAGTGAAAAAGATGGCAGTGGGAGATATCATGTAGGTCATGGGGAGATATCATGTAGGTCATGGGGAGATATCATGTAGGTCATGGGGAGATATCATGTAGGTCATGGGGAAGGCCAGGATCACGCCTGTTAGTCCATACTGTCCTACGGTTTGAGCTATGAGCTGCAGTCCCAGCAGTTGAGATTGCAGAACAAATTCTCCAGAGAATTCAAGGTCAAGGCATGAGGTTTTACACCGACACCAAAGTTATACTGGGTTGTATTTGAATGTGGAATGCATCAGGACCTGTTCAAGCCCTGAAAAATGGAGCTACATACCCACCAGCCAAAATCTGGCAGATGTAGCAACCAGGTAAATACCTGCAGTGCTGCTTTTGAAAACCAACTGTCTCACTGGGATAAAGTTCCTGATGTTACTAACAATAAACATACATTTGCATAAAGCATCATTATTTGGCCATGACCATCACGCATTAAAATACATATAAGCAAAATAATGAAATTTTAAATAGAAGTAGTATAAAAATATACAATTACAAGAGTAAACAGTAACACATTATTGAGCAATAAATGTTGCAGGAGAAAAAACACCATTTTTTTTAAAATGGTGCTAGGGCAAAACCATTCAATGGAGTTTTTGCAAAAAAACCCAAAACAAAACAAAAAAAAAAGAGTACACTTGGGGCAATAAAATTCAATAAAGTTGAGGCAAAAACACTGTACAGCTGGGTGCAAAGAACAATGGAGCCAGGGCAAAAATTGGAGCTAGGACAAAAATATATAGAGCTAGGGCAAAAAAAGTGGGAAGGCAAAAAAAAAATAATAATCCAGAAAAAAAATAAACAGTAGAGCTAGGGCAAAAACATCAATAAAGCTGTGGCCAAAAAATGCTGGGGCTTAAAAAACAATGGAGCTGGGGCAAAAACACAGTAGAGCTGGGGCAAAAAAAAAAAAACCTAAAGTTAGGGCAAAAAGATGCTATGAGTAGATGAGTACTCTATGAGAAGAGAGCACTCACTGACCAATAAAATTCCACTTAAAGTCTATGAGGTTCTTCAGAAGATTGGACACATGAGGGTTGAATGTGACAGACTTCTTCTGAACAATTCTGTCCTTTTGGAGACCAGCGCTGGCCTTGGACCCTCTTTCTGGGTTGATTCTTATGAATCGCCTGAAAACCACAATAGTCAGAGTTTAGAGGTCGAACAAACATAAGGTCTGCTATTACAGAAAGTAGACCTGAGTGATGCACACCAGGGGTTGTGGTGAGATTGAAAATAAACTTGAGAAAAAGGGGGAAAATATTGACTCCATATTCATTTCTCTTTTATTTAGATGACGTTTTTGTTCCTCAGACCTCCTTTAAGATCAATAATAACAATACAAGCACTTGTACATTATATACTATTGGCCACATCGTACCAGTGAAAGATCATATGGTGACTACACAATCATATTCCACCATCAGGGTGAGAAAGAAAATCAAGATGCCTTCAGCAAGTCAACAGTGACAGGAACAACAGCCAATTAGATCACTTCTTATCACCAGAACCATTATATCTCATTTTACATAGAAATGTACATTTGGTGAAGGATATAAAAAAATGCATTGAAATATTTTAAATAGATTTCTAACAGATATATACAGAAATTAAATATAAGCTTTAGATGAACATAATCTAAATATGCAATAAATCCAGATACTTTACAGAAAACACTTTATCATACTCTTTATTCCGGCTTTTTTTTTATTATACAATTTGATACACCGTCCGAAAACCCTGTGACCTCACGGATTGCTGAACTTTCTGTTTGACATCTACTTAAAATAAGTCTTATTACATTCTATTTGATAGACTGATACCTACCCAAAATCTCTATTTGATATAAGACATAATAATGGTCCTTAATGGTCTTTGTCGCATGTTTGTTTGAAGTTTGTTTGATCTGATTGGCTGTCGTTCCTGTCACTGTTTGTTTAGTGTGGGAATAATCTATGTACATATATTTGTTTTGGATATTTGTTTGCCCTGAACATTAGGTTCTCATCTTCTAATACATACACATACACATATATGTACATTTCTAGGGTTCAGATTTTTTCCTCCATTACAGAACATCCGTTCTCGTGGTTATTTTTACATATCCAGACTGTCGCCCTTTTGATATGTGCTAAATCTGCACGTATGCTCTAGACGGTTCCTCTTTTTCCACAGACACTGACCTTTCTTTCACCCTGTATCTGTGATATATATTCACAATAAAGCTTTGGAACTTCTCTCTGAAAGCTGCCTCGTGTGTTTTCATTGAGACTTCCCCAAGTGCTTGTAGGAGAGCAGAGATCAAGAGGAAAGGCTGAATTCGGGGGTATCCTATCTATACGACAGAAGGTGCATTTAGACTTTAGATTTTATTCCACACCCTGATTCTGTGGCTCCGTTAGACATTAATAAAAGGGAACATTCACTAAAACCACCAGTAATCAGTATGTTATTTCAATGAAAACATACTGAGAAGGTATTAGACGAGGTGTTGGGGGTAGATTGAAGGTCCTCTCAACATCAGTCACTGTGGCAGATAAATTTAGGGAACAGACAGAATTGTATATAAGATATTCAACAGTTCAAGTTAATAAAAATTGAGAAGGAGAGAAAAACAAGGAGGATGAGCTCATCTGTGGTCTCTCTGAAGTGGGCCATTAGTAGCTGGACCACATGCAGTGCCACCTCAGAGTCCTCACTTTTGGAGAGAACAGTCTAGACATCTTTGTTGGTAGGTTTGCTCTAATATACTATTATCGCTTTCACACATTCTTTCATGGCAAGCTCCAAGAGACACAGCACATTAAGATCTGTGAGAAGCTCAAAATAAGCATAGATGTATTTCTAAATGAGGAGATAAGGCCATTTGTTTCTTTTATCTCCAGTGGCAACAGATGGAATGGCATGTATATGGTGACGCAGTAGACAGAATGTAGTCTCCATTAGATGACAGCCCCCTGCTCTATCAGCCCCATCTGCACCTTCCTGTCTGTAGACGTCCTCTAATCTTTAACACTTTTAGCACCACAGTATCATCAGTTTCACCTGCTGGGAGTTCAGGGTTGAAATGCATCTATAGGAACCCTCTTGCCCCCTGTGCAATTGAGTTTGACACCCCTGCACTATATCATGTTGATTCACATTTAATTACCTCATTTAAATGCACTCAAAAGCTTCCAGAGCTGAATAACAGGCAAGAGGTCAGCATTGTCTCCCTGTTGTACATATTTCATGTCCTCTTTTTTTTCATGTTTTTGATACATGCCCATACAGTGGTGCGTTTACCAGCACAGACCTAGCATGGGAACATTTTGATAGCAACTGTACCAACAAGAAAAACTGCCAATGCAAAAATAAAAGCGTTTTAGTTCATTGTGTCCTATCACAACTCACAAACATCAATACAGAGGAAAAAATGGCTTCAGCATGGGAAGAACCTTTTTCTTTTCTATTTACAACTAAGCAAAAGTAAACTACCGAATTTCAGAGCTACCTAAAGCTGACCAGATGTGTTTTAATTGTGAAAATGTGCAAAAAAAAGGGAAAAAAAATTACAAAAGATGCAAAATACTGTAGAACAAGAATGACTAGCTTGTTTGAACACTTCAGTAATCAGCCAGACTTACCTACCAGACTATAATCTAAGCTAATGTTAATGGTCAGTTCCAGTTTCTTTAGTAGCTCATTTAAAGTGAGCAGAGAGAATGTAATTCACATTACTGTGTAATTTGCCCCTAAAGTAAACGATTCAGATGAATAATCCTTGAAAAGTAGGCTCTTTGCTGTTGATTCCAACATCACTCCCAGAATGCAATGCTATTTATAGTGTATTACGGTATTTTATGGGTACCAGCAAGCTGCACATGAATATTTCCCATAATGCATTGTTTTCTACAGTACAGTACCGTTTTAAGGGAAAAACAGTATTTTACTGTTGGAATTTGTCCGTTTTCTTACAGTAGTTTGTTACAGTGTAGATCCTGGCCAATCAATAATAGAGAAAGAGCAAAACAACAAGAAGCTATTGCAAAAAAAAGGGAAGTGCTGGAGAACATATAAAAAACAATGGAGCTAGGGCACAACTACAGTAAACCTGGTGCAAAATAACAGAAAAAAAAAGTAGGGGCAAAAAAACCTATAATAAAGCGAAGGCAAAAAACAGTAACGCTGAGGCAAAAAAACTGTGGATCTGTTGCAACAAAAAGGGAAGTGCTGGCACAAGAGATCAAATATACTAAAAACTACGTAGCTGAGGCAGAAAACTCTATGGAGGTAAGACTAAAAATCAGTAAAGCTGAGGCAAATAATGATGGTGTCAGGCAAAAGAACGTGCCGGAAACCGAAGTAAAATCCACAAGGCTTTTTAATGAGAAAAGAACAGGGCAAAGCACAACAAAGGAAACCCCAGGTTTACTAAACCAGGTAAGAGCTGTGATCAGGCAAAAGCAAAACAAAAACCCCCTAGAGTCACGTAGTCAATGAAAACACAATACTGAGTATCTTGGGTAGTCCGACAGTGTTCTATGCCTAAGCTGTAGAACGGACAATGAGCTGGTGGAGGAACAGGGGTTATATAGTATGGAAGCTGATGAGGGCCAGGTGTAGCTGATTAGTAAGTGGGCGAGTGGCTTGGAGTGATAAGTGAAGGTGTGGCTGGTGGATCCCTGACAGTACCCCCTCCCCCAGGGGCAGCTCCCGACGCCCTAACCCTGCGCCTGGGTCGACCCCGACCCCAGGGCGCTGGCCGAAGCGGATGAGCGGCGTGGAACTCCTCCAGGAGCGCTGGATCCAATATGTCCTGCCTCGCCACCCATGATCGTTCCTCAGGGCCGTAGCCCTCCCAGTCCACGAGGTATTCCAGTACCCTGCCCCGACGACGAGAATCCAGCACCTCCCGTACCGTATAGACCGAGGGTTGTTCCAATACTTCGGGCGGAGGGGGCCTGACCTTGCTGGGGTGTTGGGCAGTCGGTGGATGGTGTGGCTTGAGAAGTGACACGTGGAAGGTGGGGTGTATCCGGTACTGCGGCGGGAGTTTCAGACGGTATGCCGCCTCGTTGACCTGCCTTTCGATCCTGAACGGCCCGATGTACCGGGGGCTCAACTTCCGGCAGGGGAGCCGCAGTCGGAGATCTCTGGTGGATAGCCAGACCCAGTCTCCGGGCCTGTAAGGGGGGGCTTCCGACCTTCGTGCATCCGCATGTCGCCGGGTTTCCCTCACTGCCCTGCGCAGCTGAGTGTGTGCAGCCTCCCATGTCCGGACGCTTTCCCGGAACCAGTGGTCCACCAGCGGGCACATTGGAGGGCTCATCGGACCAGGGAAACAGTGGGGGTTGAAAACCCAACACGCATTGAAAAGGCGTTAGACCTGTGGTGTCTTGGCGCAACGAGTTCTGTGCGTACTCCGCCCAGGGCAGGAACCGGCTCCACTCCTCCTGGTCCTGATGGCAATATGTCCTGGAGGCAATATGCCCCTATGTGATGGAGGAAGGGACGGAAAACCTCGTTCATACAGTTTTGAAAGACCGCCGGCGCAATGGAAAGGCCATACGGCATGACCCGGTACTCATAGTGACCAGAGGGAGTAATGAACGCTGTCTTCCACTCGTCCCCTTCAGGTTGTACGCGCTTCGGAGATCCAGCTTGGTGAAGACGCGAGCCTCACGTAGTTCTTCCAAGGCCGCTGGGACCAGGGGGAGCGGGTACGGAAGCGGGGCGATCTGTGCATTAAGGCCCCTGTAGTCGATGCAAGGGTGCAATCCCCCGTCCTTCTTTGCCACGAAGAAGAAGCTAGAGGCCGCCGGGGAGGAAGACTGGGTGATGAAGCCCTGTCGGAGGGCCTGTTGGATGTAGCCCTCCATTGCTTGGTGTTCCGGGGCTGACAAGGGGTAGACCCGGCCCTTTGGTAGCTTAGCCCCAGGCTTTAGATCAATGGCACAGTCCCACGGCCGGTGTGGGGGTAACTGAGTGGCGGCCTCCTCACTAAAGACGTCAGAGAAGGCCTGATATTCATGCGGGATTTCCACCTGAGCGGGTTGGGGAGCTCCTTCCACTTGAGTAGCTGCCAGGGTTAAGACGGTCTTGAGGGGAGTCGGGAGTGGAGGTAAACACTTCTGCCGGCAGGCGGGGCTCCACTCCAAGATGTCGCACGGGTCCCAGGAACAAGTGGGGGAGTGCTTGGCTAACCAGGGACGACCCAGAATCACGTCCACTGTCGAATCCTCCAGTACGAGAAGTCGAATCTCTTCTTGGTGTAGCACTCCGACTTGGAGGACGATAAATGGAGCACAGTACTTCACCTTGCCCTTCCCTAATGGTCGTCCCTGGGTGGTCTGGACGGCCAGTTCCTGGGATCCCCTCTGCCGGCGTAGCTGGAGGCGTTCTAGACACGCCTGGGAGATGAAGTTCCCCGCGGATCCTGAGTCAACTAGGGCAGTAGCCGATAGAGAGAGAGCAGGGGTTACCAAGGTGACCCTGAGCGTAGACAGATGAGTAATGTCCGAAGAAAGCGTGACAGTACTCACCGTCCTACGAGGAGGCCTCACAGGACATTGGGCCACGCGATGTCCTCTCTCTCCACAGTAGAGGCAAGCTCCAGCCACCCACCGGCGCTCCCTTTCTTGCCGAGACAGCCGCTGTGACCCGAGTTGCATGGGTTCGGGTTCTGGAGTTGTTTGCGCTGCCATAGCCTGTGCTGGTTCGACCTCGGAGGATTTTGCAAGCGGCCAGGTGTTGAGAGACTCGGATGGATCTCTGAATGAAAGCCTCAAGCCCCAGAGAGTCATCATAAGTGGCTATCGCCAGCCGGAGCTCCTGATTTAGGCCTCTGCGATATACAGCCAACAGCGCCTTCTCATCCCAACCAGCAGATGCCGCCAGAGTGCGGAAGCGGAGGCTGTAACTGGACACGCTGTCTGTCCCCTGGTGGAGGTTGAGCAGCTGATCAGCGGTTGAGGTATCCCCGGGGGCGGTGCTAAATACCTCGGTGAAATGACTCGTGAAAGCGGCGTATGACGTCAGGGCCGGGCTCGCTGCGCTCCAGAGCGCTCTTGCCCACGCTAGCGCTCTTCCGGTGAGCAGCGAAATCAGAAACGCGACCTTGGCTCGTTCGCTAGGAAAACACTGTGGTCGCATCTCGATGTAGATGGCCGCCTGGAGCAGGAAGCCATGACATTCTGCCGCGTTTCCGGAAAAAGACGCTGGGAGAGCCATCGGGCTGCCAGATAGTAGAGGAGTTTGGTGCGCGGCTTCTGGCCGGAAAGCCTCTCGAAGCGCGGCGGTGAGCTCCCTCACGAACTCGGAAGTGGCAACGGGCTGGTCCTTTGCTAACCCGGACGCAGCAGCGGGCTGGTCCTCCATGCTGAGGTAACACGGTTTCCTTCCTTCCGTGTTTGGTGCCCCTCGGTTTGTGGAGGTCCGTTCTTCTGTCAGGCAAAAGAACGTGCCGGAAACCGAAGTAAAATCCACAAGGCTTTTTAATGAGAAAAGAACAGGGCAAAGCACAACAAAGGAAACCCCAGGTTTACTAAACCAGGTAAGAGCTGTGATCAGGCAAAAGCAAAACAAAAACCCCCTAGAGTCACGTAGTCAATGAAAACACAATACTGAGTATCTTGGGTAGTCCGACAGTGTTCTATGCCTAAGCTGTAGAACGGACAATGAGCTGGTGGAGGAACAGGGGTTATATAGTATGGGAGCTGATGAGGGCCAGGTGTAGCTGATTAGTAAGTGGGAGAGTGGCTTGGAGTGATAAGTGAAGGTGTGGCTGGTGGATCCCTGACAGATGGAGTGAGGGCAAAAAACAGTGGGGCTAGTGCAAAACAAAACAGCTATGGCAAAAAACATTGGAGCTGTAGAAGATGACAATGGAGCTAGGGCAAAAAAACAATCAAATCTGGGGAAAATAGAACAGTGGAGCTGGGGCAAATAATCAATAATTGAGTGAGGGCAAAAAATAGTGGAGCTAGGGCAAAAAAAAACAAAAAAAAACAGACCTATGGCAAAAAAACATTGGAGCTGAAGGAAAAAAACAGAGATGCTGAAGCAAAAGTCAGTGGAGCTAGGGCAAAAAACATAGAGCTGAGGTAAAAAATCAATAACAACAAAACAAATTTGTACCATTCCAGTGTGTACCTTTGGGGCCAACCAAAACATACCTTTAGATTTTTAAAACCTGCTGGTGAAATATTATAACTTCATCAAAACTGCAAATCTTATTCTTGAAGGTACCACCAGTAAAATGTTTACGTGAACGCATGAATAGGGGGCGTGGCATACTACGAGACCAGAGTAACACACGTGAACACGGTGGTTGGCGACGGCTTATCACCAGGTGCGGATAACTGTAACACATTCCTTTGGAGAAAGAGCAGAATGTTTCTGTTTAGCATGGGATACGCAGGAACGAATACAAAATATCCATGAAGAGCAGCAGAACGACGTCCTCCACCCCAACATGCTCAAACATCAGATCCCTCCATATTAACAGTGCTGAACATTCTCTTCTCAGTGAACAACTGTTTCCAGTGTCCGAATCTTCCTGAACAAAATCAAGAATTACAGTAGTATTAGAAAAGTAAATCTGGATTATATTCCCATGACTAGTTGTGACTGTACATCTAGACTTAATCCTGAAAAGTTCATTATATTGTCTAATTTTATAAATTCTTTACATACAACACCTGTCCAATTGTGACATCATTGTTCACTTTCTCCCTAAAACCAAAACAAATTGGAAATCCATATCTAAAAAGACACTGAGAAGGCATTAGGGGGTCTAAAGGTTTAAATTACTTATTGTTTTGTTTTTTTCTCGCCAACATATGAAGCAATGATTCACCCACACGGTTTCCATGTTTTAATCCGAATTTTGTATTTATATCATTTCTATACTGTATAAAATCGATAACCAACACTGCCCCTAAACACAACCCTTACTTCTTCTTCATCTTTCGGCTTCTCCCATTAGGGGGCGCCACAGCGGATCATCCGTCTCCATTCCCCCCTGTCCTCTACATCTGCCTCTTTCACACCAACTACCTGCATGTCTTCCCTCACCACATCCATAAACCTCCTCCTTGGCCTTCCTCTTTTCCTCCTTCCTGGTGGCTCGATCCTCAGCATTCTCCTACTGATATACCCCATGTCCCTCCTCTGCACATGTCCAAACCATCTCAATCACACCTCCCTCACCTTGTCTTCAAAACGTCCTACATGCGCTGTCCCTCTAATAAACTCATTTCTAATCTTGTCCATCGTCGTCACTCCCAACGAACATCTCAACATCTTCAGCTCTGCTACCTCCAGCTCCACCTCCTGCCTTTTACTAAACACAACCCATACAACTTTATATATTTTTACATTTCATAAATAAATAAATAGATTAATAAATGTAGTATGATTTCAACATTTTTCAGCCCACACAAAATATATTTTAACATTCATGTGCCAAACTCACTCCCTTGTGCAGAACAGAACAGAACAGAATCAATTCAAAACCCAGAAAAGAACTGATTATTATTATATTATTATTATCATTATTATCATTTTAGCAATAGTTTGAATCGTATTTGATGATAATTAATTAATCAACAATATTTTTTGTAGTTAACAATTGAATAGTTTTTCAAATGGACATGTTCTGTAATGCGTTACTAGGTGGATGTCCTGCGTCATTAATAAACAAGCTTCAGTTAGTCCAGAATGCAGCAGCCAGAGTTCTTACAAGATCAAGAAAATATGATCACATAACCCCGATCTTATCGTACCTACATTGGCTTCCTGTTAAGTTTCGAAAAAGACTACAAACTACTACTACTCACCTATAAAGCACTAAATGGTTTGGCTCCCATGTATCTATCCAGTCTTTTAACTCACTACAATCCGTCACGCTCCCTAAGATCTCAAAACTCTGGGCTTCTAGTAGTTCCTAGAATAGCAAAGTCCACTAAAGGTGGTAGAGCATTTTCACATTTAGCTCCTAAACTCTGGAATAGTCTTCCTGACAGTGTTCAGGGCTCAGACACACTCTCCCAGTTTAAGTGTAGATTAAAAACATATCTTTTTAGCAAAGCCTACACATAACACACATCACATCATAACCTTGTGCTCCAGAACATCTGATCACATGCACATTATCAACTTGTGCTGTTAATATCATGAACAGCAGCTACGCTAATTCCTCTCCACTGCTTCTCTTTCTCTCCCCATCCCGAGACACCCTGAGGTTTGGCCAGCTCCAGTCACCTCCCACCATCTTGATGATTACGGACCTTTGAAGAAGTAGATGCTGAACTCACAAAAATCCCGAACCATCTAGAGACGTACCAGTGCCATTTGGATCCCGCTACATGTGTGGAGTTTGACATTGGACCTCCTGGAGTGTTTAAAGGCTCTGGCATGGAGAAGCTGATGCTGGATCTGTGATGATCACAAATGCTGAGCTCATAAAACTAGGAGCTACTAACCATATAGACTGTATAAGACTGCAGAAAGAACATCACTTATAATCTTATACTCCAGTAATCATGTTAGTTCTCACTCTTCAGTGTTCTGTACTGTTGAAAGATTTATGATCAAACTCTTGATGTCACCCAAATGAGGATGGGTTCCCCTTTTGAGTCTGGTTCCTCTCAAGGTTTCTTCCTCATAACATCTAAGGGAGTTTTTCCTTGCCACAGTCGCCACGGCTGCTCATCAGGGACAAATTCACACCATTCACCATCACTGTTGATTTGTGTAAAGCTGCTTTGAGACAATGTCTGTTGTGAAAAGCGCTATACAAATAAACTTGACTTGGCTTGACTTGACATGTTGAGAAGTTTAGCTGGTTTATAATATTATGATACTATTATTAATAATAATTATAATATTTAAAAAAAGGAGTTCAGGTATGATCATTTGGAAGAAGGATGCGCCCTAGACTCGTAGTTAAGATCAGTATTAGTGAGAAGTGCACTGTGTGCAAAAAAACAGCGAGAAACCTGCAAGTGCATTGTGCACAATTGAGTCAGAGGACAGTTCAAGAAAGGTCAGAAAATGTCAGAAAAATGGAAAGCAGGATGTGTGGAACTCATTCGAAAATGTCAGAAAATGTCAGAGAAGATATTGATACGCATCTGCCGCCTACGCGGTTAAACACCCTGGTTAAGCGGAGAAACAGAGAAACCGCATTACTTCTTGACTCGTGTTGCATAACAGCAGAAGTGGCAAAAGTGCCCACATCCTTCACTCAGTAGAAGTGCAGATACTCATGTTTTTAAAAGACTCTGGTAAACATTGAAGTTCTGACTAAACTTTTTTTACTCAAGGTAAAGTAAAGAAGTTCGAGCTCTGATATGAACTTCAGTAAAACAGTAGCCATTATTACTACTGTTTTAGTGTCACGCAGGAAACTGAGCATCATATTAATAATAGTTTTATTAAAATATTAATCGCAACACATTTGATTCTGTTCTAAATGTTTGTTAAATTAATACTTTCGAGTTTTTTATACTCTAATCAACATGGGCATGAACAAATATGGAAGTTTTGAGCAAATGTTTGTTTATTATTAGTGAAATCAAACTCAAAATAGAGCAAAAAATATATATTATCTTGTAAATGTTTTATAGTCATTATGGTGTTATAAATTATGTAAATCATCATGGCACCAAAATGAACCTTTGTTATGTTTCCACACGGACGGTTAATGAGGTGACACCGTATAACCTCTCCTCCTATTCTAACTTTCATACCGATTACATAATCAAAATATATTTGTTTTCACTGTTGTTTATTTAAAAGTAGACTTTTCGAGCTTTCTAGTCATATATTTATTATGTCTGTGAGGCAAATATTCACTGAGATTCAGGTTGTTTTATTGACGTGTCCGTGAAGAGAGATGGCAGAGAGCACCCCCCTGTCTGTATGCTTTATTATACAAAAGCAAAGCGTTTTGTTGTTATTATGTGTGTACAAATAAAAGTAGAACGTTTACAGATTCGAATGATGTATTGCTCTTATCTGTCCGATCAGAAAGGTCATTGAAGGTCGTTTGAGGAATAATGAGGAATGAGGAAAAATAAAATGCTACAAAAACGCGCCGGCGTGTGTGTCGACCACCAGAGGGTTAATTGAGCGAAATCATGGCGGATTTTGGTGCTGATTTGAGATTTGGCGCATCAGTAAAACAAATGTTTACTTTTCAAAAATCAAAAATGAATTGTCGGTGGAGTTTATGTATTTCTTTTTTATATCTGAGTAAAGAAAGGACGCGGCCAGTAAATGTGTTACGCTGAAGGTTGAAATTTTTTGATATTTATTTATATATTTTTTAAACAGTCAAACAGAAATGCGAACTGCATTAATCGCGCGTCAATAAAATGTGTGCCGTTAAAATGGATTTGCGTTAACGAGTTATTAACGTGTTCATTTTGGCAGCCCTAATAAATATATTAATACAAAAAACGAATTTCAGGTGCTGTTCTGGATACAATGAATGTATCCAGGCTGAAGATCCACCATGTAGAACACAAGCAGAGAAAAGATGATGATGATGATGATGATCAGGAATGTCTCTGTTCTTAGTCATGTTCTCATCACTGACTCCCTCTGTCTCATCCACGTTAACCCCAGACTTCTTACTGCCTTCTGCCTGCTCATTGTGAGCTTCAGAAACTAGTCTACGTCTGTGGTGAGAGAGAGAGACAGGAAATGATACAGCAGTGGATTGAAAAAGCTGCACAATGATAAGAAACAGATTGATGGACTTAAAACGGCACAATGAAAAGAAAAATATGGATCATTTCACCAAATAGATTCAAACTAAATTAATGCGTCTGAAAAATAAATAGTGAAGTAAAATACTGATACCAGAGAAATTTACTTTGAAGTATTTGTACTTCTTTATTTCCCTCCTCTGCATACCAGAGTGCATAAAAGTTTACCCATGAAAGTTCAGTTGAGTCCAGCTTCAGCTATCAATAATAATATTTGGTCACATATAATATTATTTAGCATAAGCATTATGCTTCAGTTAACATATAACATTACTTATATTACTTATATTACTTATATTATAGTCCAAGTTCAAGCTGAATCCATGTAACTATTATTTAGCACCAGTACAGTGTAGAACTCAGAGAACTTCTAGAGAACTCGGTGTATAAAAAAAAAGTTGTGCTGCTTGTAATCTGCTTCTTGCTCTCTAAGAAATCTAGGGCAACATAAATGTAGCTAGGAAAAAAGAAACAGTTGAGCTAGTGCAAAAAAAAAAAAGAGTCAGGTTAAAAAAAAGAAGAGCAAGGGTAAAAAAAAAGAAGAGCTAGTTTTAAAAAAGAAGAGCTAGTGTAAAAAAATAAGAGCTAGGGTAAAAAAATAAGAGCTAGGGTAAAAAAAAAGAAGAAGAGCTGGTTTAAAAAAAGAAGAGCTAGTTTTAAAAAAGAAGAGCTAGGGTAAAAAAATAAGAGCTAGGGTAAAAAAATAAGAGCTAGGGTAAAAAAAAGAAGAAGAGCTGGTTTAAAAAAAGAAGAGCTAGGGTAAAAAAAAAAAAAAAAAAAAGTAGAGCTAGGGCAAAAGAAATCTATGGATTAAAAAAGGGTCAAACTGGGGTAAAAAAAAAAAATACAATGGAATGCTGGGGGAAAACAAAAGAATATAGCTGGGGCAATAAAACAATAGAGCCTGTCCAAAAAAAGAATAGAGGTGGGGCAAATAAATAAATAAATCCCCCCCCACACACACACACACACACAACACACACAAAATTAAATAAATGAATAAATGAATAAATAAATAAATAAATAAATAAATAAATAAATAAATAAATAAATAAATAAATAAATAATGGAGAGATGGGGGGAAAAAATAGTGACACAATAGCAAAAAAGAGCAAAAAAGACAACAATAGACCTGTGGCAAAACAAAAAAAACACAGGGGTAAAACAGGACCAGAATCAGCTCTGGTCTGTAGAAGGTGTGTGGAAGGAAGTGAGGGTGAGAGATGAAAGCAAGTATGTGCAGGGAAACTCTACGAATCAATCATACTCCCACGTTCATCACATCTGTGTGTGTGTGTGTGTGTGTGTGTGTGTGTGTGTGTGTGTGTGTGTGTGTGTGTGTGTGTGTGTGTGTGTGTGTGTGTGTGTGTGTGTGTGTGTGTGTGTGTGTGTGTGTGTGTGTGTGTGTGTGTGAATCTGTGACATCACGTCTCTGGATTCTGTTCTTAGTGTGTTGTTTCTGGTTGGAGTCTTTGATCTGTTACTGAATTAGTTTGTTCTCAGGCCGTTCCCAATAAATTTTTGTGTTTTGGCATCTTTTGAAAGCCAACATTAAGAGAGAACTTTATCGATGTAACGTTATCATGGGAAAACATACGGCGGTTGTGAAAAGTGTGGAAACTCCTACACTTTGGTTTTTGGAGACACGTTCCTGTTCCTTTTGTTTAGTAGGATTAAGGTGTGGTGACTGGGCAGGTGGTTCCATGATAGATATCACTCCAGATGTCTGTCTGCTCTCTAAATAACACTTAAAGAAATCAGACGTGCACTTCGGCTCATCGTCTTGTTGTACGGTGAAGTCGCTTACAATGAGCTGCAGTCTGTGTGGAATGGAGACATGTTGGTTCAAGATTCCTTTCACTGTTTTCACTATTTCACTCTGTGTGCCACAGCGGCCTCTAGTGGAAGATGAAAGGAAAACGTTACATGACTTTTCTTACTCTACATGGTCAAAATTATTCAGACACCTGTTCGCTGTCGGAGCCAAAACGTTGCCACAAAAATTGCTGGCCTTTCTGGTACCAATGATATCTCAAAAATAACCCTTCTCAAAAAAAGACTCAGAAGCATGGATGAGAAAACACGAGAAAACACGAAGTATTGCAGTAAAACCGCAATCGACCCAAGACCAGTCTCTGACATGATCTGAAAATCATCAGTGGCAAAATCTTCTTCATTTATACACATTGAACCTCCCTTGGTTACCAGTAAATTTGGAAACTGCCCAAATTTTGGCTCCCCATTTACCATTATCTCAGAAATATCCTTCAAGACGCCATTTAGGGGTTTGTTCATTAATTCTGATTCCCATTAACTTCAGCCAATTTATGGTTAGACTAAAAAAAAGAACAATTTAATTCTTCCCACTTCCTTGCCATGTTTATTCTTACTTTCGACCATCAGATGCTCCCACACACACACACACACACACACACACACACACACACACACACACATCCCTTTCTGTACATTTACATTTACATTTACATTTCCGGCATTTAGCAGACGCCCTCATCCAGAGCGACGTACAAAAGTGCTTTGAGTCTCTAGCAATAAATAAATCTCTTGAACTCTTGAATTCTACAAAAATTTGGAAAGTGCTAATAAAAAGTGTTTCAGGAAGAGGTAGGTCTTCAATCGTCGCTTGAAGATAATCAGGGACTCCGCTGTACGGACATCTAGGGGAAGTTCATTCCACCACCTCAGTGCCAGAACAGAGAAGAGCCTTGAAGTGTACTTACCTCTCATTCTGAGAGAAGGTGGTACCAGTCGAGCAGTGCGGATCTCAGACAGCGTGGTGCAGTGCGAGATGTGATGAGGTCTCTGAGGTAAGATGGCGCTGGTCCATTTTTGGCCTTGAAGGCAAATATCAGTGTTTTGAATCTGATACGTGCAGCTACTGGAAGCCAGTGAAAGATAAGCAGTGGGTTGGTGTGGGAGAACTTGGGCAGATTGAACACAAGTCGTGCAGCTGCATTTTGGATCATTTGCAGTGAACGGATAGCGTTCAGGGGAAGACCTGCCAGCAGAGAGTTCCAGTAGTCGAGTCTTGAAATGACAAGAGACTGAACAAGCACCTGGGCAGCCTGTGTGGACAGAAATGGTCGAATCCTTCGGATGTTGTAGAGAAGAAATCGACAAGAACCAGCCACATTAGCGACATGTGGGAGGAAGGACAGTTCATTGTCCATAGTTACTCCAAGGTTACGAGCAGTGGCTGAAGGGGAGAGCAGAGAGTCATGAAGTGTTATTTGGAGATCTTGACCTGGAGATGAATCACCTGGGATGACCAGCAGTTCTGTTTTGCTGGGGTTGAGTTTAAGTTGGTGAGCACTCATCCATGAAGATATGTCTGTCAAGCATGCCAAGTTTCGAGCAGAAGCTGTGGTATCTGATGGCGGTAAAGAAAAGATTAGTTGAGTGTCATCTGCATAGCAGTGATAAGAAAACCCATGTGAGTATTTGACTTCACCAATGGAGTGTGTATAGAGATAGAAAAGGAGGGGACCAAGTACCGAGCCTTGTGGGACACCAGTGGTGAGTCTGCACGGGGCACATGTGGATCCCCTCCATGTTACCTGGTATGAGCGACCTTTCAAGTACCATTCCCATGCTGTTCCGCAGATACCGAGGCTCTTGAGGGTTGACAAAAGTGTCTTGTGGTTCACTGTGTCAAATGCTGCTGAAAGGTCCAGGAAGATAAGTACAGATGAAAGCTTGGCTGACCGAGCAGCATGCAGTTTCTCATAAACAGCCAAAAGGGCAGTCTCTGTGGAATGTGCCGCTTTGAACCCAGACTGGTTCGGATCATGGAGGTTGTTCTGTGAGAGATAGACAGACAGTTAAAAACAGTGCATTCCAGAGATTTAGAAAGAAAGGAAAGAAGTGATACCGGTCTATAGTTGTTGATGTCTGATGGATCCAGAGCAGGTTTCTTCAAGATGGGAATGACCCTTGCTTGCTTGAAGGTAGTTGGTACATAGCCAGATGTTAATGACCCATTGATGATTGTGGAGATGATCCAGAGGACAGGTGGTGGGATTGCAAGATTGGATAAATTGCAGTATCTCATCTGCTGTTAAGGTTGAGAAGCTTGACAGAGACGTAGTGGATTGTCGGCTGTGTTGTGTAGTCATTGTTGGGGAGGAAGTGAAGGTCTGGCAGATTTTCTTAATCTTCTCATCATAGAAGGAGGCAAACTCATTAGCAGTCAGGGAGGATGGAGCAAGTGCAGCAGGGGGGGTTGAGAAGTGAAGAGAAGATGTTGTGGAGCTTACGAGGATCTTGTGCAGAGCCCTCAAACTTTTCCTTAAAGAAGGCAGTTTTGGCAGAATTCACCTCCAAAAAAAATTTGGTCAGGAGTGCACGGTAAGATGCGAGGTCTACATCGAGTTGTGATTTTTTTCCACTTCCTCTCTGCAGATCTAAGTTCTCGTCGATTGCTGTGCAAAACTTCTGACAGCCACGGTGTGGGACAAGAAGTCGTCTTGGGTTTTGTAGTCAAGAGGCAAAGGAGGTCCATGGTTGAGGAAAGAGATGAGATGAAGGAGTCAGTAGCAACGTCAAAGGGTAGAGAGGAAAAGAAGTCAGGTTCAGAAAGAGATGAAAGAAAAGCTACAGAGAAGGGAGAGATGAAGTGAAGGTTAGGACGGATAAGAGAGACATGTAAATTATTTTTAGGTTGAAAAGGAAGAGTTATTGAAAAGGAAACCAGGTGATGATCAGAGATTGGAAGTGGAGTGGCAGTCATGTCTGTAGCTGGAGTAGGGTGGGTGAAAACCAGGTCCAGGACATTTCCTCCCTTGTGTGTTGGAGAGCAGCTGTTAAATGTCAAGGAAAAGGTTTTCAGAAAAGGCAAGAGGCAGGATGACTGAAGTTTGTCGGATGGGAGGTTGAAGTCACCAAGAACTGTCAGAGGAGTGCTGTCAGAGGGGAAAGTACTGAGGAGTGTGTCCATCTCTTCTAGGAAGTCTCCAAGGGGACCAGGAGGGCGGTAGATGACAATGATGAAAAGGTTGATTGGAGAGGTAACTGAAACTGCATGGAATTCAAAAGAAGACATGGTTAGATGAGACAAAGGGAGAGGTGTGAAACACCATCTCCGTGATAAAAGTAGACCTGTACCACCACCTCTACCGGTTTCTCTTGACCATGTGTAAGTATCCTGTTTTTGATACTTTTATAAAGGTCTTATCAGATATTATCTTTGTTTTTATTAATTTAGTGATCACATGATTCTCCTTGTACAGCATAACCTGGCAAAGACTCCATGATCTCACTTAAAAGACAGTATCACCAGTTTCTGCAAACACATGTGGCTGCTGAATTTACACTGTTTCTTGACACTCTGCCATTTTCTACACCTGAACCTATCTCAAGAATGTGGCCAACATACAGGCAGGTTCACGTCCCTCAAGTCTCTGAGGCTTTTACCCAAACGGATCTTTTCCCTGATACCAACTCATTCCCAGATATTGATAATGACAGTATTGTATCATGTTCTAGTGTCAGTGTTGATTTGTGTGTTAGTGTAGATGGTCATGATTCCAGACCCACGTCACCTGTATGTGAGGATCTTCCTGTTTAGGCCAGTGAAGACTCAGCTGGGAATTTTTTGAGTTGTCTGATGTTTTTACTTCTGCATGTTCCCTCAAGTAATGACTCTCTTCTTACGGGCCACAAGCCCCATGAAGATCTGCTTTTAATGGGTTGGAAGATGTGAAACAATCTCCCGCTATTGAGCTCCAACCCTATTAAATATAAAGAAAGTGAAAGCACCTCAGGCCTCCTTATTTTCTCACCTACACCACTTTACTAACACCTTATCACAAATCTCCACAAACATCTAGTGGAACATCTTCCCAGAAGAGTGGAGCAGAAACACACTGGAACACTGCCTTCGTTCACGCACTGACTTACTGGCATGTTTTAACACAGTAGGAGGAAACCGGAGAACCCACTGGAAACTCACGTGTAGTGTGTCGGGTAAATGGTGTGAGAAATTCCAGACAGTCCATAACATGAGCTGAGGAGGAACAAACATCTAGAATAATACAACTTCCCCTTACACTGAATTATTCATGTAATCCATTTTACACATCGTCTGTAAACAAAGCGTCTCGGTCCTGTAACACAACATGACACGCTGTCACGTTATCACCCATGTGAAACCTGATCAGACCAGTGGTGGACCAAGTACACAAACCATGTAGTTAAATTAAAGTAGAGATACACGAGGTAAAGTAAAAATGTCCTTTTAAAATTTCACTTGAGTAAAAGTACAAATGTTTTTACCTTCAAATGTACTTCAGTATCCAAAGTCCTGATTTATAATATCTATAATGTTCCTATGATCATTTTTATCACAAGACTCTTCACTTTATCACCTCAGTTTATGTGTAAAGACTCGAATGTGACTCTCAGCACACTGATCTATTAGTAAAATGATATTAATGACTCAAACACTGATTGATTTCTATTACAATGATCATGAGCACAAAACCTTCTACTTAATAAAACGTGTAAATGAGGTCACGTGAGTTGTGGTGAGTTCGAGTCTGGATTTTCTTCATCATTTGTTCCTCTCTAAATGTTCTGCTTGATGTTGAACTGATGCTGAACTGTATGTTGGTGATCAGTAGATTCACTAAGCACCGATCAGAACACGTGTAAAACAGAGCGTGCGCTCGATCCTGATTGGTGACTCGCCGCGTTTCACCAGTTACGTTTTTATCCTCAT
>JBCEWE010000057.1:0-15000 GCA_039877035.1 Silurus lanzhouensis
TTAAATGTAGCTCCAAATGGATAAAAAGCATTTTGGGAGTGCCCTTCCTCACATTTAATACATTAACTCACCCTCACCCTCAACACTGAATGTCCAATAATTGTAGTTCTATAAGTGTTG
The DNA here is from genome assembly GCA_039877035.1 of Silurus lanzhouensis. Taxonomy (NCBI): domain Eukaryota; kingdom Metazoa; phylum Chordata; class Actinopteri; order Siluriformes; family Siluridae; genus Silurus; species Silurus lanzhouensis. The sequence continues at coordinate 121 of JBCEWE010000057.1, forward strand.
AGGTGTGTGTGTGTGTGTGTGTGTGTGTGTGTGTGTGTGTGTGTGTGTGTGTGTGTGTGTGTGTGTGTGTGTGTGTGTGCTCACATGCAGGGTGATGAGAAGTGTGTCGAGGGCTGTAGGTTCTTCTGCACAGCTGGTGGATTTGCGCTGCAGCTGGAGTTTGATGAGTTTACACCATCGCTGTGTGTCCAGATCTGAACATCCGCCTAAATCCCGCAACAATACTAACACAGTGTTACCATGTTTATCACGCAGGGGCTCGAAGTACACCTGGCCCAGGTCCTGAGTGCCTAACAGAGCCTGTAACACACACACACACACACACACACACACACACAGGCATTATGTAATTGGTGGTGTACTACTAAAATTCTTGTCTAGATGGTATGTTAATTGGTGTGTGTGTGTGTGTGTGTGTGTGTGTGTGTGTGTGTGTGTGTGTGTGTGTGTGTGTGTGTGTGTATATATGTGTGTATATGTGTGTGTGTGTGTGTGTGTGTGTGTGTGTGTGTAGATGTGTGTATAGGTGTGTGTGTGTGTGTGTGTGTGTGTGTGTGTGTGTGTGTGTGTGTGTGTGTGTGTGTGTATATATGTGTGTATATGTGTGTATATGTGTGTGTGTGTGTGTGTGTGTATGTGTGTATGTCTGTGTGTGTGTGTATATATTTGTGTGTATAGGAGCGTGTGTGTGTGTGTGTGTTTGTGTATATATGTGTGTGTGTGTGTGTGTGTGTGTGTGTGTGTGTGTGTGTGTGTGTGTGTGTGTGTGTGTGTGTATATGTGTGTATATGTGTGTATAGGTGTGTGTGTGTATATGTATGTGTGTGTGTGTGTGTGTGTGTGTGTGTGTGTGTGCGTGCGTGCGTGCGTGCGTGTGTGTGTATGTGTGTGTGTGTGTGTGTGTGTGTGTGTGTGTGTATATATGTGTGTATATGTGTGTGTGTGTGTGTGTGTGTGTGTGTGTGTAGATGTGTGTATAGGTGTGTGTGTGTGTGTGTGTGTGTGTGTGTGTGTGTGTGTGTGTGTGTGTGTGTATATGTGTGTATATGTGTGTATATGTGTGTGTGTGTGTGTGTGTGTGTGTATGTGTGTATGTCTGTGTGTGTGTGTATATATTTGTGTGTATAGGAGCGTGTGTGTGTGTGTGTGTTTGTGTATATATGTGTGTGTGTGTGTGTGTGTGTGTGTGTGTGTGTGTGTGTGTGTGTGTGTGTGTGTGTGTATATGTGTGTATATGTGTGTATAGGTGTGTGTGTGTGTATATGTATGTGTGTGTGTGTGTGTGTGTGTGTGTGTGTGTGTGTGTGTATATGTGTGTGTGTGTGTGTGTGTGCGCGTGTGTGTGTGTGTGTGTGTGTGTGTGTGTGTGTGTGTGTGTGTGTGCGTGTGTATATGTGTGTGTGTATGTGTGTGTGTATATGTGTGTGTGTGTATGCGTGTGTGTGTGTGTGAGACCTGAATCTGTATTAAAGCTTGTAGAATTTTAAGGCGGGTCTGCAAGGTGCAGGAGCAGGACGGGTGGGTGGAGCTAGCACACTGCTGCAGCCACTGAATGTCCTCCCACAAATATGTTACCTAGCAACACAAATAGTCATGTGATAAAAATGACAGAAATAATGAAGGAATAAAACCAAACCAACTGAGCAAACAGAAACAGACACAGAGGAGTAACATTGATTTTATATATATATATTTGCATTTCTTTTTCTTTGCTGCTGTAACACAGAAATTTTCCCCACTGTGGGACAATTAATGTAGATCTGATCTGATCTTATCTTATCCAGTCTTGTCTTGTCCAATGGGTACAGGGATCAAAGAGTTTATCACTCACCTCAGAATCAGGAGGGTCTTCACAGTGATGGGTTGTGTGTGTGTGTGTGTGTGTGTGTGTGTGTGTGTGTGTGTGTGTGTCTGTGTGTGTGTGTGTGTGTGTGTGTGTGTGTGTGTGTGTGTGTGTGTGTGTGTGTGTGTGTGTGTACTGTACCTTGGTGAACCACAGGAAGTCCTGTGTGAGGGAGCTGTAAGAATCATCAACTTCCATGACTGGCAGCTGCTCCTCCGCCGTAACCACCACACTGTCATCTTTATAAAACACACACGCTAGGTACAAACCTCTACACACACACACACACACACACACACACACACACACACACACACAATGTACTTCAATTGTTTGATTCATGCACCTTTATAATCTTACATAAACTCAGCATTATTCCACCTTTAACCTGAATCAATTCTCTGTGTTTTACTCTCTAATAGCTTTCATTATTTGATTGTTTTCATTTTTGAATTGCTTTAAATACAGAATGAATGTAATTATTTCATTCGTTTAGTCAAGTAATGGAAATTATTGAATTGACATAATAATTGAATTAAAGTCACATACAGATTGAAGTGAATTTTTCTCTAGCTAATAATCATCTCGTGTGTTCTTCACTGCCGTCTACATGTTTACTGGATTATTTCTGTGTGTTGGTTTCAGAAACTGTGTGTTTTTGTATCTTACCTTTTCAGACTTTTGACAAATTTGCTGGTGGGCTGAAAGAGATGTCTCAGGCTTTTAGAGACAGAGTGCTTCCTGATATTGGGTGGTCCCTTACACTGATCTACACACACACACACACACACACACACACACACTAATTTCATCCCTCCACTTACATAAGAGTGACTACATCATAAATCTGAAACCTACAGTTAGCTTTAACTACAGTTTGTGTTCATTTATGGAAAAATTAGTTAATATAGAAAGTCACAAGGGGTTTGAACACACACACACACACACACACACGCACACACACACACACACACACACACACACACACACACACACACAAACACACACATACACACACACACACAGCCTGAACTTGGGGTGTACTACACACACTCCTCCCCCACCTCTCAACCAGCATCTGGTTACAAAACACACACCAGGTTCAAGTTCATGGAGAGAAAGAAAGTTTGATCATTACACTCACATATGATCCAACAAAATGATCCCAAAAGGCAGTACCCTAAAGCCTCCTCACTACACAGTGGAAAGTGTAGCTAGCTGTAATCATGCTTTGTGTAATGTCCTCATGATCCTGAAAGAACTGTGTACTTCTGTTCAGTCAGAGAAGAAAAACCAAGCATTCATTTCACCCTGCTGAAGACCATCGCCCAAGACAGATGAGTCTGATTACAAACACCAGTACATGTAGATTGAGAAAATATTTGGAGACCAGTCTCGAGTCTACAGCTTAAAAAGGAACTCCCTGAGACATCATGAGACCGTGAGCATGAACATTGCTGAGATGATATTCAGGGTGATTCACTGTACTGTACTGCAACATTAACTGTGAAGGGGCGGGGCTTATTTTACACCAGCTGAACAGGAAGCTCTAGAACTCCAAGTGTTGAAAAAAGAAAGAAATAGGCGAGTGTAAGGATTTAGGTGGCATGTCTAGACGTCTGGGTCAGAAATTCTTCACAATTGAGTACTTTCCAAAAGTGCTCAAAAGAAGGAGAACTGTTGCCCTGGACACTTGAGGATCACTGATGTGTGTGAAGAGAGAAGGGACTCGTCAGGTCCAGTCCCACAGAAGATCTCCTGTAGCATTAACTGGTGAAGAAGTTGATGCTGGTTCTGATAGAAAGGAGTCAGAACACTCAGAGCATAACAGCCGTGTAGCTGCAGAGTGCTCAGAGAACCCATGCTGAACCTCTACACCACCCAAAGCTCCTACATCAGAACTGGACCGTGGTCTGATAAATCATGTTTTCTTTTCCATCATGTGGGGGGCCAGGTGGGTGGGCGTGGCTTAAATAGGGAAGAGATGGCTTCAGGATGTAGTATGAGAAGAAGGTGAGTTGGTGGAGGCAATGTGATGCTTGGGGTGATGTCATGCTGGGAAACCTCAGGTCCTGATGTTCATGTGGATGTTATTTTGATGTTATGGGCAAGTGGTAGCTCAGTCTTAAATATGTTGGACTCTTTTCAAAAGGTTGTGAGTTTAAATCTCAGCACTGCTAAGCTGCCACTTTTGGAGCCTTGATCATGACCCTTAACCCTCATCTGGCCAAATGCCATTAATGTTATGTAGCAAGTACATGGACACTGTTAAAGACCCCCTGCAGCTACACCCCTTAATGGTGATGTTGTTCCCTAACGGCATTGCCCTCATTCAGCAGGACCCAGGAACGCTTTCAGGAACATCATTAAGAGTTCAATATCACACATCCTAACAGAAGGGAAAGACTTTACCGTGACACACACAGTGCTGGTGCAACTCTTTAATCTGTCCCAGGATCTGAAGCAGTGTCTCGCTGAGGCCGTTTACCCGCGGCACACGGGCGTCCACATCCCTCCATCCTACAGAGAGAAGGACATGGTGTCTGAGGGGAGGTGTGTTTAATTACAATTACTATAACATATGTCAAGTGTGTATGTGTGTGTGTGTGTGTGTGTGTGTGTGTTCATGCTGCCCAGCCAATCTCCATTTCAAAAGTGAGTCACATAAAATATGTGTCTCTTACAGTGGGCTGTTTAGTAAGTATGTAATATCACTCTGTCTAACACACACACACACACACACACACACACACACATACACAGACGGTAAACAGGATGATGTGCTCCTGTGTGTGTATGGGGGAAGTTGGGAACGGGAAACACAAACCCTCTATTCCCGGAATGCCTAATACAGACCCTCTCTTCACACCCACTGGTGTGTGTGTGTGTGTGTAAGAGAGAGACATACATGTGGAGCTCATAAGAAGCATTATGCATATGCTTGCTTGTGTGTGTGTGTGTGTGTGTGTGTGTGTGTGTGTGTGTGTGTGTGTGTGTGTGTGTGTGTGTGTGTGAGGACAAGAAGGCATACAACATATGCGTGACTTAGAGAAACAGTGTGTGTGTGTGTGTGTGTGTGTGTGTTTTTGTGTGTGTGTGTGTGTGTGTGTGTGTGTGTGTGTGTGTGTGTGTGTGTGTGTGTGTGTGTGTGTGTGTGTGTGCGGGTGTATAAGAGCCGTTCTGTCTGCTACTTTACAGCCCTCTCATAGACATGCAAATATTTCCAGTGGGAGTTGAAATGGAAAACACACACACACACACACACACACACACACACACACACACACACACACACACACACACACACACACACACATCTAAAATGCCAGCAAAGTACTGTCCCTACAAACATTAACAACAGTGAGACAAGTATTAAAGCCAATAATGAAAGCAAAATAAAACACACACACACACACACACACACACACACACACACACACACACACACAGAGGCCCTATTAAGTGCAGGTAAGTGTAACTTTATAGTGATAATTGTGTGTTACCTGATGGGGTTGCACAGGAAGGTACAGACATCTGAGGTTCACTCCATCCCTTCATGTTATATGCAAACACCTGAACATAATAATGTACACCCTGTAACACACACACACACACACACACACACACACACACACACACACACACACACACACACATAGTTTATAAGGGCATATAATAAAGGTGTAAATTAGTATTAAATTAGTGTGTGTTAGTGTGTATTCATGTGTGTTAATGTGTATTCGTGTGTGTAAGTGTGTGTTTGTGTGTTAGTGTGTGTTAGTGTGTGTTAGTATGTGTTAGTGTGTGTTAGTGTGTATTTGTGTGTGTTAGTGTGTGTTAGTGTGTATTTGTGTGTGTTAGTGTGTATTAGTGTGTATTCGTGTGTTAGTGTGTGTTAGTGTGTATTAGTGTGTATTGGTTTGTGTTAGTGTGTGTTAGTGTGTGTTAGTGTGTATTCGTGTGTGTTAGTGTGTGTTAGTGTGTATTAGTGTGTATTGGTTTGTGTTAGTGTGTGTTAGTGTGTATTCGTGTGTGTTAGTGTGTATTGGTTTGTGTTAGTGTGTGTTAGTGTGTATTCGTGTGTATTCGTGTGTGTTAGTGTGTATTAGTGTGTATTGGTTTGTGTTAGTGTGTGTTAGTGTGTGTTAGTGTGTATTCGTGTGTGTTAGTGTGTGTGAGTGTGTATTAGTGTGTATTGGTTTGTGTTAGTGTGTGTTAGTGTGTATTCGTGTGTATTGGTTTGTGTTAGTGTGTGTTAGTGTGTGTTAGTGTGTATTCGTGTGTGTTAGTGTGTGTTAGTGTGTATTAGTGTGTATTGGTTTGTGTTAGTGTGTGTTAGTGTGTATTCGTGTGTATTCGTGTGTGTTAGTGTGTGTTAGTGTGTATTAGTGTGTATTGGTTTGTGTTAGTGTGTGTTAGTGTGTGTTAGTGTGTATTCGTGTGTGTTAGTGTGTATTAGTGTGTATTGGTTTGTGTTAGTGTGTGTTAGTGTGTATTAGTGTGTATTGGTTTGTGTTAGTGTGTGTTAGTGTGTATTCGTGTGTATTCGTGTGTGTTAGTGTGTGTTAGTGTGTATTTGTGTGTATTGGTTTGTGTTAGTGTGTGTTAGTGTGTGTTAGTGTGTATTCGTGTGTGTTAGTGTGTGTTAGTGTGTATTAGTGTGTATTGGTTTGTGTTAGTGTGTGTTAGTGTGTATTCGTGTGTGTTAGTGTGTGTTAGTGTGTATTAGTGTGTATTGGTTTGTGTTAGTGTGTGTTAGTGTGTGTTAGTGTGTATTCGTGTGTGTTAGTGTGTGTTAGTGTGTGTTAGTGTGTATTAGTGTGTATTGGTTTGTGTTAGTGAGTGTTAGTGTGTATTGGTTTGTGTTAGTGTGTGTTAGTGTGTGTTAGTGTGTATTGGTTTGTGTTAGTGTGTGTTAGTGTCTATTGGTTTGTGTTAGTGTGTGTTAGTGTGTGTTAGTGTGTATTCGTGTGTGTTAGTGTGTGTTAGTGTGTATTAGTGTGTATTGGTTTGTGTTAGTGTGTGTTAGTGTGTATTCGTGTGTGTTAGTGTGTGTTAGTGTGTATTAGTGTGTATTGGTTTGTGTTAGTGTGTGTTAATGTGTATTCGTGTGTGTAAGTGTGTGTTTGTGTGTTAGTGTGTGTTAGTGTGTGTTAGTATGTGTTAGTGTGTGTTAGTGTGTATTTGTGTGTGTTAGTGTGTGTTAGTGTGTATTTGTGTGTGTTAGTGTGTGTTAGTGTGTATTCGTGTGTTAGTGTGTGTTAGTGTGTATTAGTGTGTATTGGTTTGTGTTAGTGTGTGTTAGTGTGTGTTAGTGTGTATTCGTGTGTGTTAGTGTGTGTTAGTGTGTATTAGTGTGTATTGGTTTGTGTTAGTGTGTGTTAGTGTGTATTCGTGTGTGTTAGTGTGTATTGGTTTGTGTTAGTGTGTGTTAGTGTGTATTCGTGTGTATTCGTGTGTGTTAGTGTGTGTTAGTGTGTATTAGTGTGTATTCGTGTGTGTTAGTGTGTATTAGTGTGTATTGGTTTGTGTTAGTGTGTGTTAGTGTGTATTCGTGTGTATTGGTTTGTGTTAGTGTGTGTTAGTGTGTGTTAGTGTGTATTCGTGTGTGTTAGTGTGTGTTAGTGTGTATTAGTGTGTATTGGTTTGTGTTAGTGTGTGTTAGTGTGTATTCGTGTGTATTCGTGTGTGTTAGTGTGTGTTAGTGTGTATTAGTGTGTATTGGTTTGTGTTAGTGTGTGTTAGTGTGTGTTAGTGTGTATTCGTGTGTGTTAGTGTGTATTAGTGTGTATTGGTTTGTGTTAGTGTGTGTTAGTGTGTATTAGTGTGTATTGGTTTGTGTTAGTGTGTGTTAGTGTGTATTCGTGTGTATTCGTGTGTGTTAGTGTGTGTTAGTGTGTATTTGTGTGTATTGGTTTGTGTTAGTGTGTGTTAGTGTGTGTTAGTGTGTATTCGTGTGTGTTAGTGTGTGTTAGTGTGTATTAGTGTGTATTGGTTTGTGTTAGTGTGTGTTAGTGTGTATTCGTGTGTGTTAGTGTGTGTTAGTGTGTATTAGTGTGTATTGGTTTGTGTTAGTGTGTGTTAGTGTGTGTTAGTGTGTATTTGTGTGTGTTAGTGTGTGTTAGTGTGTGTTAGTGTGTATTAGTGTGTATTGGTTTGTGTTAGTGAGTGTTAGTGTGTATTGGTTTGTGTTAGTGTGTGTTAGTGTGTATTAGTGTGTATTGGTTTGTGTTAGTGTGTGTTAGTGTCTATTGGTTTGTGTTAGTGTGTGTTAGTGTGTGTTAGTGTGTATTCGTGTGTGTTAGTGTGTGTTAGTGTGTATTAGTGTGTATTGGTTTGTGTTAGTGTGTGTTAGTGTGTATTCGTGTGTGTTAGTGTGTGTTAGTGTGTATTAGTGTGTATTGGTTTGTGTTAGTGTATGTTAGTGTGTATTCGTGTGTGTTAGTGTGTGTTAGTGTGTATTAGTGTGTATTGGTTTGTGTTAGTGTGTGTTAGTGTGTATTCGTGTGTATTTGTGTGTGTTAGTGTGTGTTAGTGTGTGTTAGTGTGTGTTAGTGTGTATTAGTGTGTATTGGTTTGTGTTAGTGTGTGTTAGTGTGTATTGGTTTGTGTTAGTGTGTGTTAGTGTGTGTTAGTGTGTATTCGTGTGTGTTAGTGTGTGTTAGTGTGTATTAGTGTGTATTGGTTTGTGTTAGTGTGTGTTAGTGTGTATTCGTGTGTGTTAGTGTGTGTTAGTGTGTATTAGTGTGTATTGGTTTGTGTTAGTGTGTGTTAGTGTGTGTTAGTGTGTGTTAGTGTGTATTCGTGTGTGTTAGTGTGTGTTAGTGTGTATTAGTGTGTATTGGTTTGTGTTAGTGTATGTTAGTGTGTATTCGTGTGTGTTAGTGTGTGTTAGTGTGTATTCGTGTGTATTCGTGTGTGTTAGTGTGTGTTAGTGTGTATTAGTGTGTATTGGTTTGTGTTAGTGTGTGTTAGTGTGTGTTAGTGTGTGTTAGTGTGTATTCGTGTGTGTTAATGTGTATTCGTGTGTGTAAGTGTGTGTTTGTGTGTTAGTGTGTGTTAGTGTGTGTTAGTATGTGTTAGTGTGTGTTAGTGTGTATTTGTGTGTGTTAGTGTGTGTTAGTGTGTATTTGTGTGTGTTAGTGTGTGTTAGTGTGTATTCGTGTGTTAGTGTGTATTCGTGTGTATTGGTTTGTGTTAGTGTGTGTTAGTGTGTGTTAGTGTGTATTCGTGTGTGTTAGTGTGTGTTAGTGTGTATTAGTGTGTATTGGTTTGTGTTAGTGTGTGTTAGTGTGTGTTAGTGTGTATTCGTGTGTATTAGTGTGTGTTAGTGTGTATTAGTGTGTATTGGTTTGTGTTAGTGTGTGTTAGTGTGTATTCGTGTGTGTTAGTGTGTGTTAGTGTGTATTAGTGTGTATTGGTTTGTGTTAGTGTGTGTTAGTGTGTATTCGTGTGTGTTAGTGTGTATTGGTTTGTGTTAGTGTGTGTTAGTGTGTATTCGTGTGTATTCGTGTGTGTTAGTGTGTATTAGTGTGTATTGGTTTGTGTTAGTGTGTGTTAGTGTGTGTTAGTGTGTGTTAGTGTGTATTCGTGTGTGTTAGTGTGTGTTAGTGTGTATTAGTGTGTATTGGTTTGTGTTAGTGTGTGTTAGTGTGTATTCGTGTGTGTTAGTGTGTGTTAGTGTGTATTAGTGTGTATTGGTTTGTGTTAGTGTGTGTTAGTGTGTGTTAGTGTGTATTCGTGTGTGTTAGTGTGTATTAGTGTGTATTGGTTTGTGTTAGTGTGTGTTAGTGTGTATTAGTGTGTATTGGTTTGTGTTAGTGTGTGTTAGTGTGTATTCGTGTGTATTCGTGTGTGTTAGTGTGTGTTAGTGTGTATTAGTGTGTATTGGTTTGTGTTAGTGTGTGTTAGTGTGTGTTAGTGTGTATTCGTGTGTGTTAGTGTGTGTTAGTGTGTATTAGTGTGTATTGGTTTGTGTTAGTGTGTGTTAGTGTGTATTCGTGTGTGTTAGTGTGTGTTAGTGTGTATTAGTGTGTATTGGTTTGTGTTAGTGTGTGTTAGTGTGTATTCGTGTGTGTTAGTGTGTGTTAGTGTGTATTAGTGTGTATTGGTTTGTGTTAGTGTGTGTTAGTGTGTGTTAGTGTGTATTCGTGTGTGTTAGTGTGTGTTAGTGTGTGTTAGTGTGTATTAGTGTGTATTGGTTTGTGTTAGTGTGTGTTAGTGTGTGTTAGTGTGTGTTAGTGTGTATTCGTGTGTGTTAGTGTGTGTTAGTGTGTATTCGTGCATCAGTGTATTTTAATCCAGCCGTTAGGTTAGAGGTCAGGTGACTCTCAGTGTCCGTCTGAAGCCCGGATAAATGTGGAGGGTTGTGTTAGGAAGGGCATCCAGCGTAAAACGTGCCAAATCTAATATGCGGGTCACGATTTAGAATTTCATAGCGGATCGGTCGAGGCCCAGATTAACAACAACCACCACAGGTATCGTTAACTAACAGGGTACCGGTGTAAATTGTGCTACTGTTGGCTGAAGAAGGAGAAGGAGAGGAGGAAGACGTCTACAGAGACAGCAGGGAAAGGAGAAGTGGAGGAGAAGTGGAGGTTCGGGTTGGTACTTTAAATGTTGGTACTATGACTGGTAAAGGGAGAGAGATAGCTGATATGATGGAGAGGAGAAAGGTAGAGTCAAACTTCAACCTTTTATTTGCAGAAATGATGCAGAAACATTAGTACAGGCTCTGATTACGTCCCGTCTCGACTACTGCAATTCACTCTTCTCTGGTCTATCAGCTCACTCAATCTCACGTTTACAGTACATACAAAACTCGGCTGCCAGAATGTTAACCTCCAATGAAAAAAATCTGCCCACATTACCCCTATATTATTTGATCTTCACTGGCTGCCAGTCTCATCTCGCATAAAATATAAAATCATACTGCTCACTTATAAGGCACTAAATGCTCCCCCCCCCCCCCCCCCCAATCTTCAGGATCTTCTCTCATCCTATGTTCCTTCATGATCACTCTGGTTTTCAAATTGTGAATTTCTATGTGTTTCTAGATACCGTCTATGCTCTGCGGGTGGCAGATCCTTTTCTGTCATTGCTCCAACACTATGGAACTCCCTGCCAATTGCACTCAGAATAATCACCACTTTGACTGAATTTAAATCAAGGCTTAAGACCCACATTTTCAACCTCACTATCACTCAATGCATATGTGTTAGGAGTCCTTCATTTTTCTGAAATGTGGTGTATGTATCATGTACTATGTAGTGTTCTATCTCTTGTCCTGTATGTTTCTGTGTCTGTGTTTGTCTCCGCTATTAACTCATGCAGCTGCATGTGATCCTTCGTCCTGGGCAAATGTCCGACGAATATGTTTATGTTTATGTTCATTATATTTCATCTGTCTTGATATATTGAAATGTTGTACCTTGTAAAGTGTCCTTGAGCTTGGGAAAGGCACTATATAAATTAAACTTATTATTATTATTATTATTATTATTATTATTATTATTATTATTATAGAGATGTTGTGTGTTCAGGAGACCAAGTGGAAAGGGAGTAAGAGCAGGAACATTGGAGGTGTTTAAACTGTTCTATCATGGTGTGGATGGAAAGAGAAATGGTGTAGGGGTGATTCTGAAGGAAGAGTACAGTAAGAGTGTAGTGGAGGTGAAGAGAGTTTCTGATAGGGTGATGATCGTGAAGCTGGAAGTTGAAGGGGTGATGATAAATGTCATCAGTGCCTATGCTCCACAAGTCAGCTGTGAGATGGAGAAGAAGGAAACATTCTGGAGTGAGTTAGATGAAGTGGTAGAAGGTGTACCTAGGAAAGAAAGATTGGTGATTGGTGCAGACTTTAATAGGCATGTAGGTGAAGGGAACAGAGGTGATGAGGAGGTGATGGTAGGTATGGTGTTAAGGAGAGGAATGTGGAAGGGCAGATGGTGGTAGATTTTGCTAAAAGGATGGAAATGGCAGTGGTGAACACGTATTTTAAGAAGAAGGAGGATCACAGGGTGACGTATAAGAGTGGAGGAAGGTGCACACAGGTGGACTATGTTCTATGTAGGAGATGCAACCTGAAGGAGATTGGAGACTGTAAGGTGTTGGCGGGGGACAGTGTAGCTAGACAGCATCGGATGGTGGTCTGTAGGATGGTTTTAGAGGTGAAGAAGAAGAGGAGGAGAGTGAGGACTGAAAGAAGAATAAGATGGTGGAAACTGAAGGAGGAAGACTGTAGTGTGAGGTTCAGGGAAGAGGTCAGACAGGAGCTCGGTGGTGGTGAAGAGGTGCTGGATGATTGGGGAACTACTGCAGAAGTGATAAGGGAGACCGTTAGGAAGGTTCTTGGTGCGACATCTGGAAATAGAAAGGAAGACAAAGAGACGTGGTGGTGGAATGTGGAAGTGCAGGAGAGCAGAAGGAGAAAGAGGTTGGAGAAACAGAATTGGGATCGACAGAGTGATGAGAAAAGTAGGCAGGAGAACAAGGAGATGCAGCAGCAGGTGAAGAGGGATGTGGCGAAAGCCAAGGAAAAGGCATATGAGGAGCTGTAGGAGAAGTTGGACACTAAGAAAGGAGAAAAGGATTTGTAGCGATTGGCCAGGCAGAAGAACCGAGCTGGGAAGGATGTGCTGTGCTAGTGAGGTAGGAAGCCAGGCTGAGAGAAGAGGTGATCATTTGTGAGCAACAGTATGGATTCATGCTGAGGAAGAGCACCATAGACGCATTCTTTGCTTTGAGAATATTGATGAAGAAGAATAGAGAAGGTCAGAAGGAGTTGCATTATGTGTTTGTGGATTTAGAGAAAGCGTACGACAGGGTGGAGAGAGGAGTTGTGGTATTGTATGAGGAAGTCTGGTGTGTCAGAGAAGTATGTGAGGGTGGTGCAGGACATGTATGAGGACAGTGTGACAGCAGTGAAGTGTGCAGTAGGAACGACAGACTGGTTCAGGGTGAAGGTTGGACTGCATCAAGGATCGGCTCTGAGCCCTTTTCTGTTTGCAGGAGTCTCCCTGGACTATGATGTATGTGGATGATATTGTAATTTAAGGTAAGAGTAGGGAGCAGGTTGAGAAGATCCTAAAGAGGTGGAGGTACACGCTGGAGAGAAGGGGAATGAAAGTCAGTAGGAGTAAGACAGAGTACATGTGTGTAAATGAGAGGGAGGGCAGTGGAGGGGTGCGGTTGCAGGGAGAAGAGGTGGAGAAGGTGGAGGAGTTCAGGTACCTGGGGTCAACAGTGCAAAGTAATGGAGAGTGTGTTAGAGAACTGAAGAAAAGAGTGCAGGCAGGGTGGAGTGGGTGGAGAAGAGTGATAGCAGGAGTGATTTGTGATAGAAGAGTATCTGTGAGAGTGAAAGGGAAAGTTTATAGGACTGTGGTGGGACCTGAGATGTTGTATGGATTAGAGACAGTGGCATTTAATAAAAGACAGGAGGTGGAGCTGGAGGTAGCAGAGCTGAAGATGTTGAGATGTTCGTTGGGAGTGACGACGATGGACAGGATTAGAAATGAGTTTATTAGAGGGACAGCGCATGTAGGACGTTTTGGAGACAAGGTGAGGGAGGCGAGATTAAGATGATTTGGACATGTGCAGAGGAGGGACATGGGGTATATCAGTAGGAGAATGCTGATGGAGACACCAGGAAGGAGGAAAAGAGGAAGACCAAGGAGGAGGTTTATGGATGTGGTGAGGGAAGACATGCACGTCGTTGGGGTGAAAGAGGCAGATGTAGAGGACAGGGGGGTATGGAGACGGATGATCCACTGTGGAGACCCCTAATGGGAGAAACCGATTGAAGAAGAAGTGTGTTTAAGTGTGTATTAGTATGTAATAATATGTAATAGTATGTACCTGGTAGAGGGCAAAGCCAATTCCTAGTGAACCCTAACCTCAGATTACTTGTTGAATAAAAACCGGCCTCTGTGCTTTGACCTACTTGACCTAAAGGACTCTATTCTGTGTACCAGCTACAGACCTTTTTCCTACATTACCATTAAATAGTCACATTGTGACCAAGAGCACAGTTGTAAGGATGATGGACCACTTCCACCGGCCCTCCTCCTTAACCTCACCTTACTGCCTGCTTGAGGTGACTGAGGTAATCTCCCTGAGCTTATTAGCCTAGATCTAGTCACGCCCAGTTTACTTTAGGAGCGTGAATGTGTGCCTATCATCATGGATAATGCCACTTGATATCTGGAAGCACTCATGGTGAGCAAGGCCACATCTCTAAATATCACCCAGTGACAAATTCCTCAGCACATAGATAGTGTTGGTCATAAGTTGCAGGAAAAGTGAAGGCCCAGCGAATGGAGGAGAGGGCAACTCACTCATGTAAATTTCCAGATGAGGAATTCTTGGTCACTCACAAGTTTGTGTTTTTTGTTGGTAGGAGCTCTACACCTTCACCGGTCTAGAGTCCACCATATTCATCATTTTAAACAGTTTATTGTGCTCCTACCAGACCAGCTGTTCTAAACTATAGTACAGGAACAAGAGGCATTTAAGAGAAGCATGAAGCCAGAGATTTTCCATGATGAAAATTATGAAGAAATTTCTCTGTTCTGTATTGCTTATTATTAAGATCACAATCTATTCTGTCCCTGGACCAAAGAACGGTGGCATGGATCTCCAACACAGATTGTCCCAAGATGGTCAAATCTGAAAATACTGATCAGTCCAGCTTTGCCTCCTGGAGGCTGCCAGAGCCATGGGCTTCTCAAACATGCTGAGAAATGCTGAAATGTCTTGTCCCAGATCTCATCAATAATTATTGCAGGAGCCCCAACACTGAAATCCACCTGAAGTCTAGCCTTAGCACCAATGCTCTCTCATCAGAAGAGTATAGAAAACAACCAGATCAGTTCACCAGTAATAATCTGTATGGATGATTGGTGTGTGTGTGTGTGTGTGTGTGTGTGTGTGTGTGTGTGTGTGTGTGTGTGTGTGTAAATACTCACAGCTCGGAGGCCTGTGATGTCACATTGCAGTAGGGTCGTGTCCTCAACCACAATCTCACCAAGCAGTGG
>JBCEWE010000057.1:25000-28352 GCA_039877035.1 Silurus lanzhouensis
GAGAGGTAGATGGAGAGAGGGGGGGGGGTGAAGAGATGGAGAAAGAGAGAGGTAGATGGAGAGAGAGAGAGAGAGAGAGAGAGAGAGAGAGAGAGGGAGAGAGAGAGAGAGAGAGAGAGAGAGAGAGAGAGAGAGAGAGAGAGAGAGAGAGAGAGAGAGAGATGGAAAGAATGTGTGAGAATCATAGCTGGAGTCCCAGAGTCTGAGGAGCTGAAAAACCCTCATCTGATCTGGAACTGAACAAGCCAGCACACACACACACACACACACACACACACACACACACACACACACACACACACACACACACACTAAACATACACACTATGTGTACCACAGAACTACTGGCAAAAAGTTCAGAACATCAATCAGACATTCTGTAATAATTACCAGTGATGTTTTTCTGGCAGAACACACACACACACACACACACACACACACACACACACACACACACACACAAACACACACACACACACACACACACACACACACACACACACACACACACACAAACACACACACACACACACACACTGTTTCGCTTTTACCACATTCAATAATAATAATCATCATAATAAATGTTACTGGTGTACTGGAAAATGGCCTGATCGCTGTTTCTCTTAAAAAAAAGACAGAGAACTTTGAAAGTGTGTGTGTGTGTGTGTCTGTGTGTCTGTGTGTGTGTGTGTGTGTGTGTGTGTTACCAGTCTACGCTGGTAGAAACACTTCTCCTGCTTTTTATCTTTAACAGAGAGACGCTGAGTCAAACGTAGAATACCAGAGTCCACCCTGTCTCTCACACACACACACACACACACACACACACACACACACACACACACACACACACACACACACACACACACATATCACACACAAACATACACACACACATATACACACACATATACACACACACACACACACACACACACACTCAATATTATAGAAAATACTTTATAAGCAATAGTATCTTCTGTGTGTGAATTGGGGATGTGAGGGTGATAAAAGTTTACACTAGTAGTGAAAGTTCAATAGAAGGGGAAAGGAGTAAAGAGGAACCTTAGAAGGGGACTGGGGCTGAATAGGATGGAATAGGGTAGTAGAGGGCCAATAGACGAGGATAGGGTAGTATTGTACCAATAGGATGGGATAGGGTAGTAAAGGGCCAATAGGAGAGGATAGGGTAGTATTGTACCAATAGGATGGGATACGGTAGTAGAGGGCCAATAGGAGAGGATAGGGTAGTATTGTACCAATAGGATGGGATAGGGTAGTAGAGGGCCAATAGGAGAGGATAGAGTGTAAGAGGGACAATGGGAGGGTATATGGTAGTAAAGAGATAATAAGAAAATATAGGGTTGTAGAGGGCCAATAGAAGAGGATAGGGTAGTAAAGAGGCAATGTAGGTGGATAGGGTAGTAGAGGGACAATAAGAGGTTATAGGGTAGAAGAGGGCCAATGGGAGGTGATAGGGTAGTAGAGGGCCAATTCTAAGTGATATTGTAGAAGAGGGCCAAGAGGAGGGTATAGGGTAGTAGAGGGTCAATGGGAGGGTATAGAGTAGTAGAGGGCCAATAGGAGGTGATAGGGTAGTAAAGGGGCAATGGGAGGGTATAGGGTAGTGGAGAACCAATAGGAGGTGATAGGGTAGTAGAGGACCAATAGGAGTTGATAGGGTAGTAGAGGGCCAATAGGAGGTGATAGGGTAGTAGAGGGCCAATACTAAGTGATATTGTAGAAGAGGGCCAAGAGGAGGGTATAGGGTAGTAGAGGGCCAATGGGAGGGTATAGGGTAATAGAGGGCCAATAGGAGTTGATAGGGTAGTAGAGGGCCAATAGGAGGTGATAGGGTAGTAGAGGACCAATAGGAGGTGATAGGGTAGTAGAGGGCCAATAGGAGGTGATAGGGTAGTAGAGGGCCAATACTAAGTGATATTGTAGAAGAGGGCCAAGAGGAGGGTATAGGGTAGTAGAGGGCCAATGGGAGGGTATAGGGTAATAGAGGGCCAATAGGAGGTGATAGGGTAGTAGAGGGCCAATAGGAGGTGATAGGGTAGTAGAGGGCCAATAGGAGTTGATAGGGTAGTGAAGGGTCATTATTAGGGGGGTTGGGTATTGGAGAGTAAAAAAATGGATAATGTCAAGTCAAGTCAAGTCAAGTTTATTTCTATTGCGCTTTTCACAACAGACATTGTCTCAAAGCAGCTTTACACAAATCAACAGTTAAGGTGAATAGTGTGAATTTGTCCCTGATGAGCAGCATGAAGACTGTGGCAAGGAAAATCTCCCTTAGATGTTATGAGGAAGAAACCTTGAGAGGAACCAGACTCAAAAGGGGAACCCATCCTCATTTGGGTGACATCAAGAGTTTGATCATAAATCTTTCAATGTGGTGTAGAGTCAATAGAAGATGGTCAGGAAAAAGAGGAAAAGAAAATATTACAGAGGTAATTGTCATGGCCACCATTGACAGTTTGGCTCCATACCACCAGGAGGCACCCTACTCACATTCTTCTTTTGTTGTCCATTTCCTTCTCTGATTCACACACATATTTTGGATATCCCTGTTAAGTCTTCATTTCTTTTTATCTAGCCTAGCATTAGCCTAGCCCTTGTTGTTTTAGTTTTTAGGCTTTCCCAATTGTCTGTTTTTGTAGGTCTGCATTTGCATCTGATGCCTTTCTGCTTGAACTACATGAAAGGCAAAGCAAGGCAAATAAAAAAAAGAACAGACCTGGGGTATTATGAGACCAATGAAAGGGGATGGGGCAATGAGGGGGTAATAGAATTGAATAGATGTAGTGATATAAGGCTAATAGTAAAGAGGTGATAAAGAGGAATGGGGGTAGTGACGGGGCAATAGAAGAGGATAAACAGAGTTACACAGTTGCAGTGTGAGAACTTTGTCTATCTGATTCCACCTGCAGCTGTTCATGTGACATCATCCTGTTCAACACCAGCTGATGATGAAATATCATTATAAAGTTCCTTACAGGGGGAAATACCAAGCAATGACATCACCTTAGGGATTTCCTCCAACACACACACACATACACACACACACACACACACACTGAGTGCTTTGTGCTGAAAGTGAAGGAATTACAACATGAGATGACTGATGTGACATAGCAAAGAGTAACCCTACTCACACACACACACACACACACACACACACACACACACACACACACACACACACACACACACACACACACACACAGAAGAACACTTTGGGAAGCCATTTGTCAGAATGGAATCTTAAGTTTTGTAAAGTGTGTGTGTGTGTGTGTGTGTGTGTGTGTGTGTGTGTGTGTGTGTGTGTGTGTGTGTGGTGTGATGTGAA
>JBCEWE010000057.1:35620-43120 GCA_039877035.1 Silurus lanzhouensis
GAGGATGTGGTGATGTAGTGATGAGGATGTGGTGATGATGTAGTGATGAGGATGTGCTGATGATGTAGCGGTGATGAGGATGTGGTGATGATGATGTAGTGATGAGGATGTGGTGATGTAGTGATGAGAATGTGGTGATGATGTAGTGATGAGGATGTGGTGATGATGTAGTGATGAGGATGTGGTGATGATGATGTAGTGATGAGGATGCGGTGGTGATGTAGTGATGAGGATGTGGTAATGATGTAGTGATGAGGATGTGGTGGTGACGTAGTGATGAGGATGTGGTGGTGATGTAGTGATGAGGATGTGGTGATGATGTAGTGATGAGGATGTGGTGATGATGTAGTGATGAGAATGTGGTGATGATGATGTAGTGATGAGGATGTGGTGGTGATGTAGTGATGAGGATGTGGTGATGATGTAGTGATGAGGATGTGGTGATGATGATGTAGTGATGAGGATGTGGTGATGATGTAGTGATGAGGATGTGGTGATGATGTAGTGATGAGAATGTGGTGATGATGATGTAGTGATGAGGATGTGGTGGTGATGTAGTGATGAGGATGTGGTGATGATGTAGTGATGAGGATGTGGTGATGATGATGTAGTGATGAGGATGTGGTGGTGATGTAGTGATGAGGATGTGGTGATGATGTAGTGATGAGGATGTGGTGATGATGTAGTGATGAGGATGTGGTGATGATGTGATGAGGATGTGGTGATGATGATGTAGTGATGAGGATGTGGTGGTGATGTAGTGATGAGGATGTGGTGATGATGTAGTGATGAGGATGTGGTGATGATGTAGTGATGAGGATGTGGTGATGATGTAGTGATGAGGATGTGGTGATGATGATGTAGTGATGAGGATGTGGTGGTGATGTACTGATGAGGATGTGGTGATGATGTAGTGATGAGGATGTGGTGATGATGATGTAGTGATGAGGATGTGGTGGTGATGTAGTGATGAGGATGTGGTGGTGATGTGGTGATGAGGATGTGGTGATGATGTGGTGATGATGATGTGGTGATGATGTACTGATGAGGATGTGGTGATGATGTAGTGATGAGGATGTGGTGATGATGTAGTGGTGATGAGGATGTGGTGATGATGATGTAGTGATGAGGATGTGGTAGTGATGTAGTGATGAGGATGTGGTGATGATGTAGTGATGAGGATGTGGTGATGATGATGTAGTGATGAGGATGTGGTGGTGATGTGGTGATGAGGATGTGGTGATGATGTGGTGATGAGGATGTGGTGATGATGATGTAGTGATGATGATGTGGTGATGATGTAGTGATGATGATGTGGTGGTGATGTAGTGATGAGGATGTGGTGATGATGTAGTGATGAGGATGTGGTAATGATGTAGTGATGAGGATGTGGTGATGATGTAGTGATGAGGATGTGGTGATGATGTACTGATGAGGATGTGGTAATGATGTAGTGATGATGATGTGGTGATGATGTAGTGATGAGGATGTGGTGATGTAGTGATGAGGATGTGGTGATGATGTAGTGATGATGTAGTGATGAGGATGTGGTGATGAGAATGTAGTGATGAGGATGTGGTGATGATGTAGTGATGAGGATGTGATGATGTAGTGATGATGAGGATGTGGTGATGATGATGTAGTGATGAGGATGTGGTGATGATGTAGTGATGAAGATGTGGTGATGATGTAGTGATGAGGATGTGATGATGTAGTGATGATGTAGTGATGAGGATGTGATGATGTAGTGATGAGGATGTGATGATGTAGTGATGATGAGGATGTGGTGATGATGATGTAGTGATGAGGATGTGGTGAGGATGTAGTGATGAGGATGTGGTGATGATGTAGTGGTGATGAGGATGTGGTGATGATGATGTAGTGATGAGGATGTGGTGATGATGTAGTGATGAGGATGTGGTGATGATGTAGTGATGAGGATGTGGTGATGATGATGTAGTGATGAGGATGCGGTGGTGATGTAGTGATGAGGATGTGGTTATTATGTAGTGATGAGGATGTGGTGGTGACGTAGTGATGAGGATGTGGTGGTGATGTAGTGATGAGGATGTGGTGGTGATGTAGTGATGAGGATGTGGTGATGATGTAGTGATGAGGATGTGGTTATGATGTAGTGATGAGAATGTGGTGGTGATGATGATGTAGTGATGAGGATGTGGTGGTGATGTAGTGATGAGGATGTGGTGGTGATGATGATGTAGTGATGAGGATGTGGTGGTGATGTAGTGATGAGGATGTGGTGATGATGTAGTGATGAGGATGTGGTGGTGATGATGATGTAGTGATGAGGATGTGGTGATGATGTAGTGATGAGGATGTGGTGGTGATGTAGTGATGAGGATGTGGTGATGATGATGTAGTGATGAGGATG
The DNA here is from genome assembly GCA_039877035.1 of Silurus lanzhouensis. Classification (NCBI taxonomy): domain Eukaryota; kingdom Metazoa; phylum Chordata; class Actinopteri; order Siluriformes; family Siluridae; genus Silurus; species Silurus lanzhouensis. The sequence goes on from JBCEWE010000057.1 coordinate 38,013, forward strand.
TGGTGATGATGTAGTGATGAGGATGTGGTGATGTAGTGATGAGAATGTGGTGATGATGATGTAGTGATGAGGATGTGGTGGTGATGTAGTGATGAGGATGTGGTGATGATGATGTAGTGATGAGGATGTGGTGGTGATGTAGTGATGAGGATGTGGTGATGATGTAGTGATGAGGATGTGGTGATGATGTAGTGATGAGGATGTGGTGATGATGTAGTGATGAGGATGTGGTGGTGATGTAGTGATGAGGATGTGGTGATGATGTAGTGATGAGGATGTGGTGATGATGATGTAGTGATGAGAATGTGGTGGTGATGTAGTGATGAGGATGTGGTTATAATGTAGTGATGAGGATGTGGTAGTGATGTAGTGATGAGGATGTGGTGATGATGATGTAGTGATGAGGATGTGGTGATGATGTAGTGATGAGGATGTGGTGGTGATGTAGTGATGAGGATGTGGTGATGATGTAGTGATGAGGATGTGGTGATGATGATGTAGTGATGAGGATGTGGTGGTGATGTAGATATGAGGATGTGGTTATAATGTAGTGATGAGGATGTGGTTATGATGTAGTGATGAGAATGTGGTGGTGATGTAGTGATGAGGATGTGGTTATAATGTAGTGATGAGGATGTGGTTATGATGTAGTGATGAGGATGTGGTGGTGATGTAGTGATGAGGATGTGGTGATGATGTAGTGATGAGGATGTGGTGATGATGTGATGAGGATGTGGTGATGATGATGTAGTGATGAGGATGTGGTGGTGATGTAGTGATGAGGATGTGGTGATGATGTAGTGATGAGGATGTGGTGATGATGATGTAGTGATGAGGATGTGGTGATGATGTAGTGATGAGGATGTGGTTATGATGTAGTGATGAGGATGTGGTTATGATGTAGTGATGAGGATGTGGTGGTGATGTACTGATGAGGATGTGGTGATGATGTAGTGATGAGGATGTGGTGATGATGATGTAGTGATGAGGATGTGGTGGTGATGTAGTGATGAGGATGTGGTGATGATGATGTAGTGATGAGGATGTGGTGGTGATGATGTAGTGATGAGGATGTGGTGGTGATGTAGTGATGATGATGTAGTGATGAGGATGTGGTGATGATGTAGTGATGAGGATGTGGTGATGATGTAGTGATGAGGATGTGGTGATGATGTGATGAGGATGTGGTGATGATGATGTAGTGATGAGGATGTGGTGGTGATGTAGTGATGAGGATGTGGTGATGATGTAGTGATGAGGATGTGGTGGTGATGTAGTGATGAGGATGTGGTGGTGATGTAGTGATGATGATGTGGTGATGATGTAGTGATGAGGATGTGGTGATGATGTAGTGATGATGATGTGGTGATGATGTAGTGATGAGGATGTGGTGATGATGATGTAGTGATGAGGATGTGGTGATGATGTAGTGATGAGGATGTGGTTATGATGTAGTGATGATGATGTGGTGATGATGTACTGATGAGGATGTGGTGGTGATGATGTAGTGATGAGGATGTGGTGATGATGTAGTGATGAGGATGTGGTGATGAGGATGTGGTGATGATGTAGTGATGATGATGTGGTGATGATGATGTAGTGATGAGGATGTGGTGATGATGTAGTGATGATGATGTGGTGATGATGATGTAGTGATGAGGATGTGGTGATGAGGATGTGGTGATGATGAAGTGATGATGATGTGGTGATGATGATGTAGTGATGAGGATGTGGTGATGAGGATGTGGTGATGATGTAGTGATGATGATGTGGTGATGATGATGTAGTGATGAGGATGTGGTGATGAGGATGTGGTGATGATGTAGTGATGATGATGTGGTGATGAGGATGTGGTAGTGATGTAGTGATGAGGATGTGGTGATGATGATGTAGTGATGAGGATGTGGTGATGATGTAGTGATGAGGATGTGGTGATGATGATGTAGTGATGAGGATGTGGTGATGAGGATGTGGTAGTGATGTAGTGATGAGGATGTGGTGATGATGATGTAGTGATGAGGATGTGGTAATGATGTAGTGATGAGGATGTGGTGATGATGATGTAGTGATGAGGATGTGGTGGTGATGTAGTGATGAGGATGTGGTGATGATGTAGTGATGAAGATGTGGTGATGATGTAGTGGTGATGAGGATGTGGTGATGATGTAGTGATGATGAGGATGTGGTGATGATGTGGTGATGGGAATGTGGTGATGATGTAGTGATGATGATGTAGTCATGATGATGTAGTGATAAGTATGTGGTGATGATGTAGTGGTGATGAGGATGTGGTGATGATGTGGTGATGGGAATGTGGTGATAATGTAGTGCTGAGGATGTGGTGATGATGTAGTGATGATCTAGTGATGATGATGTGGTGATGATGATGTAGTGATGAGGATGTGGTGATGATGTAGTGATGATGATGTGGTGATGATGATGATGTAGTGATGAGGATGTGGTGATGATGTAGTGATGATGATGTGGTGATGATGATGTAGTGATGAGGATGTGGTGATGATGTAGTGATGATGATGTGGTGATGATGTACTGATGAGGATGTGGTGATGATGTAGTGATGAGGATGTGGTGATGATGTAGTGAAAAGGATGTGGTGATGAGGATGTGGTGATGATGTAGTGATGATGATGTGGTGATGAGGATGTGGTGATGAGGATGTGGTGATGATGTAGTGATGAGGATGTGGTGATGAGGATGTGGTGATGATGTAGTGATGATGATGTGGTGATGAGGATGTGGTGATGATGTAGTGATGATGATGTGGTGATGATGATGTAGTGATGAGGATGTGGTGATGAGGATGTGGTGATGATGTAGTGATGATGATGTGGTGATGATGATGTAGTAATGATGATGTAGTGATGAGGATGTGGTGATGAGGATGTGGTGATGATGTAGTGATGATGATGTGGTGATGATGATGTAGTGATGAGGATGTGGTGATGATGTAGTGATGATGATGTGGTGATGATGTACTGATGAGGATGTGGTGATGATGTAGTGATGAGGATGTGGTGATGATGTGGTGATGAGGATGTGGTGATGATGTAGTGATGATGATGTGGTGATGAGGATGTGGTGATGAGGATGTGGTGATGATGTAGTGATGAGGATGTGGTGATGAGGATGTGGTGATGATGTAGTGATGATGATGTGGTGATGAGGATGTGGTGATGAGGATGTGGTGATGATGTAGTGATGATGATGTGGTGATGATGATGTAGTGATGAGGATGTGGTGATGAGGATGTGGTGATGATGTAGTGATGATGATGTGGTGATGATGATGTAGTAATGATGATGTAGTGATGAGGATGTGGTGATGAGGATGTGGTGATGATGTAGTGATGATGATGTGGTGATGATGATGTAGTGATGAGGATGTGGTGATGATGTAGTGATGATGATGTGGTGATGATGATGATGTAGTGATGAGGATGTGGTGATGATGTAGTGATGATGATGTGGTGATGATGATGTAGTGATGAGGATGTCGTAATGATGTAGTGATGAGGATGTGGTGATGATGATGTAGTGATGAGGATGTGGTGGTGATGTAGTGATGAGGATGTGGTGATGATGATGTAGTGATGAGGATGTGGTAATGATGTAGTGATGAGGATGTGGTGATGATGATGTAGTGATGAGGATGTGGTGGTGATGTAGTGATGAGGATGTGGTGATGATGTAGTGATGAAGATGTGGTGATGATGTAGTGGTGATGAGGATGTGGTGATGATGTAGTGATGATGAGGATGTGGTGATGATGTGGTGATGGGAATGTGGTGATGATGTAGTGATGATGATGATGTAGTCATGATGATGTAGTGATAAGTATGTGGTGATGATGTAGTGGTGATGAGGATGTGGTGATGATGTGGTGATGGGAATGTGGTGATAATGTAGTGCTGAGGATGTGGTGATGATGTAGTGATGATCTAGTGATGATGATGTGGTGATGATGATGTAGTGATGAGGATGTGGTGATGATGTAGTGATGATGATGTGGTGATGATGATGATGTAGTGATGAGGATGTGGTGATGATGTAGTGATGATGATGTGGTGATGATGATGTAGTGATGAGGATGTGGTGATGATGTAGTGATGATGATGTGGTGATGATGTACTGATGAGGATGTGGTGATGATGTAGTGATGAGGATGTGGTGATGATGTAGTGATAAGGATGTGGTGATGAGGATGTGGTGATGATGTAGTGATGATGATGTGGTGATGAGGATGTGGTGATGAGGATGTGGTGATGATGTAGTGATGAGGATGTGGTGATGAGGATGTGGTGATGATGTAGTGATGATGATGTGGTGATGAGGATGTGGTGATGAGGATGTGGTGATGATGTAGTGATGATGATGTGGTGATGATGATGTAGTGATGAGGATGTGGTGATGAGGATGTGGTGATGATGTAGTGATGATGATGTGGTGATGATGATGTAGTAATGATGATGTAGTGATGAGGATGTGGTGATGAGGATGTGGTGATGATGTAGTGATGATGATGTGGTGATGATGATGTAGTGATGAGGATGTGGTGATGATGTAGTGATGATGATGTGGTGATGATGTACTGATGAGGATGTGGTGATGATGTAGTGATGAGGATGTGGTGATGATGTGGTGATGAGGATGTGGTGATGATGTAGTGATGATGATGTGGTGATGAGGATGTGGTGATGAGGATGTGGTGATGATGTAGTGATGAGGATGTGGTGATGAGGATGTGGTGATGATGTAGTGATGATGATGTGGTGATGAGGATGTGGTGATGAGGATGTGGTGATGATGTAGTGATGATGATGTGGTGATGATGATGTAGTGATGAGGATGTGGTGATGAGGATGTGGTGATGATGTAGTGATGATGATGTGGTGATGATGATGTAGTAATGATGATGTAGTGATGAGGATGTGGTGATGAGGATGTGGTGATGATGTAGTGATGATGATGTGGTGATGATGATGTAGTGATGAGGATGTAGTGATGAGGATGTGGTGATGAGGATGTGGTGATGATGTAGTGATGATGATGTGGTGATGATGATGTAGTGATGAGGATGTGGTGATGATG
>JBCEWE010000057.1:53120-65620 GCA_039877035.1 Silurus lanzhouensis
TGTTGGCTGGTGGCGAAAGTTGGTGGAGAATTTTAGTTAGTGGTGAATGTTGGCTGGTCGTTACATGTGGGTGGTGAACGTTGGCTGGTGGTGGATGTTAGTGGTGAATGTTGGTGGTGAATTTTGACTGGTGGTGAAAGCTGGTGGTAAATGTTGGCTAATGGTGAATGTTGGTGGTGAATGTTGTTGCTAAATAGTGATGATTAATGGTGATGGTGAATGTTGGTGGTGAATGTGGTGGCGAATGTTGGTGGTGAATGTTGGTCATGAATATTAATGGTGAATGTGGGTGGTGAATGTTGGCTGGTGGTGAATGTTGGCTGGAAGGTGAATGTTGGCTGGTGGTGAATGTTGAAGGAGAATGTTGGCTGGTGGTGTATGTTAGTGGTGAATGTTGGTGGTGAATTTTGACTGGTGGTGAAAGCTGGTAGTAAATGTTGGCTAATGGTGAATGTTGGGGGTGAATGCTGTTGCTGAATAGTGATGATTAATGGTGATGGTGAATGTGGTGGTGAATGCTGGTGGTGAATGTTGGTGGTAAATGTTGGCAGTGAATGTTGATGGTAAATGCTGGTGTTGAATGGTGGTGAATTTTGGCTGGTGGTGAATGTGAATGGTGAATGTGAGTGGTGAATGTTTGAGGGTTTGAAAGCAGAGAGTGGAGGCCATTCTAATCAGAACTACGAACACACACTACAGTAACCACATTAAAATACGTAATTTCTCTGCTATGGCGAGCATCCAGTTCACTCAGTGTGTGAAGTGCGACATGTTTAGTCAGTCTTTCTCCGTTGTTAGTGATAATTTTATCTGTGATAAGTGTAAGCTAGTTTGCTCTTTGACGGAGAAGATCTTAGCATTAGAGGAGCGCATCCAGAGTCTAGAGAGAAGTAGTGAGTGCAAGAGCAGACCAGGTTCTGCAGGGTATTTCTGGATGCCCGAGGTGGAGTTAGCATTCCCCCGAATCTGGCATTAGAGCCCTCGCAGCGGGGCGAATGGGTGACGGCTCAGCAGCATACTCGCAATGCCAAAGCTAATGCTAAGGCTCGCCCACGGGAGCACCATTCCTCTCCGCTTCACGTGTCCAGGTTTGCTCTCCTCAGTGAAGCACCTGCTGAGAAACCTGAAAGAGCTCTGGTTTTAGGAGACTCTATTCTGAGGCACGTGAAATTAGCTAGACCTTTAGGGGCACCAGCAGCACAGGTCATGTGTGTACCGGGAGCCAGGGCGCCAGACATAGCAGGTCAGCTTAGGGTCTTAGGAAAGCACAGGTTCTCTAAGATAGTTTTTCACACAGGAGCTAATGATATACGCCTTCGACAGTCAGAGGTTACTAAGAGTAATGTTATAGAGGTGTGTATATTAGCGAAGGCAATGTCCGATGATGTAGTATGCTCTGGCCCCATCCCAATGCGACGTGGCGATGTAGCCTACAGCAGGTTATGGTCGCTGAACTGCTGGATGTCCGAGTGGTGCTCCAAAAATAATGTGGGCTTCATTAATAATTGGAGCATTTTTGAGGGCAAGGCTGGCCTGTTAGGGCGGGACGGTGTCCATCCCACCCGGGAAGGTGCTGCTCTCATTTCTTGTAGTATAGTTCATAGTCTCAGAACAGCACTAGTTAACAAGTGACTGTCTAGAGCCAAGGCCAGGGAGCAGACAGACAGGCTAAACCGACCGTCTGCTAGCTGCACAGAGTCGTCACTCAGGATCCACCATATTGAAACTGTGTCTGTCCCCCAAGCAAAACCAAAATATAGGAGTTATCAGAAAGTCTGTTTAAGTAACCTGATTAACATTAAATTAAATAGGACTGAACGCACAGCAGCACCTCTGATCTAAAGATAGGATTGTTGAATATTAGATCTCTCACGCCAAAAGCGCTGACTATAAACAAAATTATTACCGACCAGGAGTTTAATATAATGTGTTTGACAGAAACGTGGATTAAATCGAATGAATATGTAGCATTAAATGAGGCGAGTCCTCCTGGGTATAGTTACATACACCAACCCCGTCTAAATGGCAGAGGAGGCGGAGTCACAGCTATTTATAATAATAATCTAAACGTCACACAAAAGACTAAACACAAATGTAAAACATTTGAAGTTCTTTAAACCAGCATAAAATATTCAGTGTCCGAAAGCAGGTCAAGTCAGTTAATTCCACTAATTATTATTTATAGACCCCCAGGGGCCCGACTCTGATTTTCTGATAGAATTTGCAGATTTCATTACAAATTTAGCTACTTCTTTAGACAAAGCATTAATTATTGGTGACTTTAATATTGATTTTGATAATCAGGAAGACTCCTTAAGAGCAGCAGTTGTGTCCATTCTAGATTCAGTAGAATTAATCAGAATGTTATAGGACCCACTCATAGTGGAGACACACTCTCGATTTGTTATTAACATTTGGATAAAAAAACAAAAAACTTATAGAACTTATAATTCCACAGTCTGAAGCCATTTCAGACCATTATCTAATCTCTTTTATAATCTGCCTCAGTCACTGCACTTCTACCTCACCACGTTACCGTGTTAAGCGTACTTTCACGTCAGCTACAGCAGCGCGTTTTATCAATAATCTTCCAGAAATTACGATATTAGATAGATCTCCGTCAGACCCCGCAGAGCTCGACTGGGCCACTGAACACCTAGAATAAACGTTACCTTACACTCTAGATGATGGAGCTCCACTTAAGACCAAAATGATCAGGGAGAAAAAATCATCACAGTGGTATAATGATCATACACACACCTTAAAACAGACCACTCGAAAATTAGAACGTAAATGACCTCAAACAAAATGAACAGTATTTGAAACAGCATGGAAGGAGAGCCTCCTGAGTTCTAGAAAATCTCTTAGTGCTGCTGATCAGCATATTTCTCCTCCCTCATAGAAAATAACAAGCAGAATCCTAGATTTTTATTCTGTACTGCAGCAAAATGAACAGGAAATAAAAGCACTGCACTCACATGCACACCATCAATAGGTAGTAATGATTTCATCAACTTTTTAATAATAAAGTTGAAAACATCAGGTAAGAAATCCAGATGAATAAAATAAATCCAGACTATTTTATAAATAACCCTGTAGACAGCAGTGTCATTATAACAGACCATCAACTACAAAGCTTCACTCCTATTCAAGAAAACGACTTCATTTCATTATTTTCCTCATCAAAATCATCAACCTGCATCCTCCATACCTCACCTACAAGTTTCCTCAAACAGATCATTCCAGAGGGAATTGAACCTGTTTTAAAATAATAAACTCTTCCATTAGCACTGGTTTTGTACCTAAATCCTTCAAACTGCACAGCTCTCTCTTGGCTCAGGTCTTATTTGACTGAGTTTGTTGATGTAAATGGTGAGTTCTCCACACTCTCTGAGGTAAAGTCTGGTGTTACTCAAGGATCTGTCTTAGGCCCACTGCTTTTCTCTTTATATCTGCTGCCTCTGGGTGAAATTATTCATAAACATGGTATTTGCTTCCATTGCTATGCTGATGATACACAGCTGTATATTTCAGCAAAGCCAGATGAGAGAGATCAGCTTAACAATGTTGAGGAGTGTGTAAAGGACATTAGACAGTGGATGCTTGATAACTTCCTTCTGCTCAACTCAGATAAGACAGAAGTACTTTTACTAGGACCACATGCAGCTAGAAGTAAACTTTCTGATTCTGTAGCATCTCTGGATGGTGTTTCTGTCTCAGTGTACAGCAGTCAAAGACCTCGGTGTGATTATTGACCCGAGTCTTTCCTTTGAGTCTCACGTGAATAATTTCACCAGGATCTCCTTCTTTCACCTTAGAAATATTGCTAAAATTAGAAATATGATGTCGTTACAGGATGCAGAAAAACTAGTTCATGCTTTTGTAACATCTAGATTAGACTACTGTAACGCTTTACAGTCTGGGTGTTGGAGTAAGTGCAGAAATAAGCTTGAGTACCAGGATGATCCTCCACGCCTACTTAGATCAAAAGGTGCAGGCTATCTGTTGGTTTCTCAAATAATGAAGACTCCAGCAGGGGGCAGATGTTTCTCTTATAAACCCCACAGTTATGGAACAACCTTCCAATCAGTGTTCGGGACTCAGACACAGTCTCAGTGTTCAAGTCGAGGCTGAACACATATTTATTTAGTGGAGTCTTTAGTCAGTAGGTGTTTGTGAGGTAAAGGAGCAGATCTGGAGGGATCATGGATATGGAGTGTTTGGTGAACTGGGATATTTGGATGCTGTCGTCTCCTCACTCTCACACGTTCATTCAGGTTTGTTGATGGTGGTGTGGTGGGTCGTCTCTTATCCCAGAGATCCTCATGTCTGTGTTTCCTTCTGCTTCTCCCTTTTAGTTCTGCTGCCAGAGTGAATCTCACCAGAGTCCAAACTGCACAGTGACATTAACTTTCATACACCAATCAGGAGACATAATAATCCATATCCTTCTCTTCCTGTCATCCTCTCTCTCTCTCTCTCTCTCTCTCTCTCATCCCTCTTCTCTCTCTCTCTCTCTCTCTCTCTCTCTCTCTCTCTCTCTCTCTCTCTCTTCTCTCTCTCTCTCTCTCTCTCTCTCTCTCTCTCGGTCGAGTTAAACATGCTCCTGAGGTTCCAGTGACCACTGTTCCTGCCCCTCTCCCCTCCGTGGATCTTCCCACTTCGTCCAGGCCTGCCATTGGATAGTGTTCTCTTCGACTGGAGGCCACTCTGTGCAGCTTGGGACGGTTTCTCATCAACACCTTGGGTGGTTCCATGAAATTCTGGAGTAAGAACAGGAGCTTTGAGGATGGATTGGACTGTAGTTAATGTCAACAGTCTCCTACACTGACTCAGGATACAGTTCGCTTCTGATCATCATCACTGTACCCCGCAACATTGTATATCTGCTTCAAATGGACATTCGGTGCAACCCAGATGAGGATGAGGTTCCCTCTTGAGTCTGGTTCCTCTCAATGTTTCTTCCTTATGCCATCTCGGGGAGTTTTTCCTTCACCACAGTCGCCACCGACTTGTTCATCAGGGACAAACTTACACTTATAAAGAACTTGTTCACTTTTAATCACCACATGATCTGTGTAAAGCTGCTCTGAGACCATGTTCATTATTAAAAGCTCAACACAAATAAACATGAATTGAATTGAATGTTGGTCATGAATATTGTTGGTTAATGTTAGTTGTGAATGTTGGTGGTAAATGTGGGTGGTAAATCTTGGTGTTGAATGTTGACTGGTGGTGAATGTTGGCTGGTGGTGAAAGTTGGTGATGAATGTTGATGGTGATGGTGAATAGTGATGGTGAATGTTGGTGAAGATTGTTGTTGGTGAATGTAGGTGGAGATTGTTGGTGGTGAATTTTGGTGGTGAAGGTTAGTGTTGAATATTGGCTGGTGGTGAATGTAGATCGTAAATGTAGGTGGTGAATGTTGGTCATGAATATTAGTGCTAAATGTTAGTGGTGAATGTTGATGGTGAATAGTGATGGTGAATGCTGGTGGTAAATGTTGGTTGTGAATGTTGGAATTGGTGAATGTTGGAGGTAAATGTTAGTTGTGAATGCTGGTGGTGAATATTAGTGGTGACTGTTGGCTATTGGTGAATGTTGGTGATGAATGTATGTAGTGAATGTTGGTGCTGAATGTTGGTGATGAATGTATGTAGTGAATGTTGGTGCTGAATGGTGGTGGTGAATGTTGGTTGTGAATGTTGGTGCTGAATGGTGGTGGTGAATGTTGGTTGTGAATGTAGCCTGATGCTAAATGGTAGTGGTGAATGTTGGCTGTTGGTGAACGGTTGTGGTGAATGTTGGCTGGTGGTAAATGTTGATGGTAAATGGTGGTGGTCAATAATAGCTCAGTGGTTATGGCTCTGGTTCCCTTATTAGATGGTTAGGGGTTTCAGTCCCAGCACTATAAATCAGTTCTTGTTAAGCCCTTGAGTGTGGCCCAAAAATTCCCTCACAATATATGCTCTGTTCCAGCATGACAATGCTCCTGTGCACAAACATAGCTCCATGAAAATCTGCTTTCCAACGGTTGTAGTGCTATAGAGCTTATAGAGCTTCAACCCTATTGAACACCTTTGGGGTGAATGTGAATGCTGACTGCACCCCAGGACCACTCCACTACCTTCTCACCTACATCAGTACCTGACTTTACTAACACTCTTGTAGCTGAATAAGACTCCACAACATCTAGTGGAACATCTTCCCAGAAGAGTGGAGCTCATTAGAACAGCAAATGGAAACTAAATATGGAATATACCAATCATGTAGTCTTCAATCTTCACATAACAATCTTGTAGTATTACCTGTGATAATGTTAGGTACCCATGGGCACACACACACACACACACACACACACACACACACACACACACACACACACTCACTTACCCTAAAACATAGGCGACTCAGTAGTTGTAAAGAGGAACCCATATCCAGACAAAATAAAAAAGATGTACAGCTTCACATGCAGACACTTTTTCCAGCCCTGCATTTGTGTGTGTGTGTGTGTGTGTGTGTGTGTGTGTGTGTGTGTGTGTGTGTGTGTGTGTGTGTGTGTGTATGTGTGTGTGTTGGGTTCCAATAAGATACCTGATGCTCTATTACAGAAGCTGAGCAGGTAATAAGGGCTCAACTTTCACACTCCAAATAAAACATTTATAAACCTCTCATCAAGTGGTTTTGTGTGTGTGGGTGTGTGTGGGTGTGTGTGTGTGTGTGTGTGTGTGTGTGTGTGTGTGTGTGTGTGTGTGTGTGTGTGTGTGTGTGTGTAGTAAAAATAATCTATAAGGTGATTTAAACAATGATGTTGATTTTACTCACAAATTTTCTCTTTAGCTTTCTTTTGCCACTGTGTGAGCCACACCCCTCTGAGTGGGTGGAGTCATACTCTGACACGCCCAGGTATCCATCCACTGAGAGACTCTTCCTCAGGTATGCTGCGCGGCTGTGCAGGTGGGAGAACGGCGAAGGTACATGTAGGCGGAGCTTCACTTCTGATCCTCCCACCTGCTGTTCACCTTCATTATCATCTTCTAATCGCCATGCATCATCTAAAACACACACATACACACACACACACACACTCTTAATGAAGCTATATATATATTGTGTGTGTGTGTGTGTGTGTGTGTGTTTGACCTATGTATTAAATTGTGTGTTTGGTATGTGTTATGTGTTTGAAGTGTGTATTGAAATGTGTGTGTTTTGATGTGTATTGAGTCTGCATCCTCTACTTCCCGTTGGCTCTGTTTCTTCTCTTTTTGCTTTCGGAAGAGGGCTTTATTCCCTGTTCGAGGGTTTGAAAGCAGAGAGTGGAGGCCATTTTCATCAGAACTACAAACACACACTACAGTAACCACATTAAGGTACATAATTTCTCTGCTATGGCGAACATCCAGTTTATTCAGTGTGTAAAGTGCGACATGTTTAATCAGTCTTTCTCCATCACTAGTGATAATTTTATCTGTGAGAAGTGAAAGTAAGTTTGCTCTTTGATGGAGAAGATCTAAGCATTAGAGGAGCATCCAGAGTCTAGAGAGAAGTAGTGAGTAAAAGAGCAGTCCAGGTTCTGCAGGTGAAAGTCTGGATGCCCGAGGTGGAGTTAGCATTCCCCCGACTCCGGCATTAGAGCCCTCGCAGCAATAATCTAAGCATCACACTAAAAACTGAACACAAATGTAACACATTCAAAGTTCTTTACAACAACATAAAATATTCAGTCCAGAAAAAGCAGGTCCAGTCAGTCGATTCCATTCATTATTATTTATAGACCCCCAGGGGCCCGATTTTCTCATAGAAAATACACAAAGCATTAATTATTGGTGACTTTAATATTCATTTTGATAATCAGGAAGACTCCTTAAGAGCAGCAGTTGTGTCCATTCTAGATTCAGTTGGAATTAATCAGAATGTTATAGGACCCACTCATAGTGGTGACACACTCTCGATTTGTTATTAACATTTGGATAAAAATAAAAAACTTAGTCATAATTCCACAGTCTGAAGCTATTTCAGACCATTATCTAATCTCGTTTAAAATTTGCCTAAGTCATTGCATTTCTACCTCACCACGCTACCGTGTTAAGCGTACTTTCACGTCAGCTACAGCAGCGAGTTTTATTAATAATCTTCCTGAAATGACGATATTAGATAGATCTCCATCAGACCCCGCAGAGCTCGACTGGGCCACTGAGCATCTAGAATCAACGTTACGTTACAGCATATTTCTCCTCCCTCATAGAAAATAACAAGCAGAATCCTAGATTTTTATTCTGTACTGCAGCAACATGAACAGGAAATAAAAGCACTGCACTCACATGCACACCATCAATAGGTAGTAATGATTTCATCAACTTTTTAATAATAAAATTGAAAACATCAGAAATCCAGAGGATTAAAATAAATCCAGACTATTTTATAAATAACCCTGTAGACAGCAGTGTCATTATAACAGACCATCAACTACAAAGCTTCACTCCTATTCATGAGAATGACTTCATTTCATTTATTTCCTCATCAAAATCATCAACCTGCATCCTCCATCCCTCACCTACAAGTTTCCTCAAACAGATCATTCCAGAGGGAATTGAACCTGTTTTAAAATAATAAACTCTTCCATTAGCACTGGTTTTGAACCTAAATCCTTCAAACTTCAGTATCAACCCCCTAATGAAGAAACCTGACCTTCACCCTGTCAGCTGTCCAACTACAGACCAATATCAAACCTCCTCTTTATCTCCAAGATTCTAGAAAAGGTTGTAGCACAGCAGTTCTGCTCACATCTACTGAGGAACAACATTTATGAAATGTATCAGTCAGGATTTCAGCCTTATCATAGCACAGAGACGGCGCTAGTTAAGGTGGTAAATGACCTGTTATTGATCTCTGATCAGAGTTTTGTCTCTTTACTTGTTTTGCTCGACCTCAGTGCAGCTTTTCACACCATTGATCATCATCTCCTGCTTGCTAGACTTGAGTTTAGTCAAGTCAAGAAGCTTTTATTGTCATTTCAACAATATATATGTGACGCAGTACACAGCGAAATTAAACAATGTTCCTCCAGAACCCTGGTGCAACATACACAACATAAAGCTTCATAACAGAAAACACAGGGTTTAGGACTAGTGCATGTCCTCGCCACATAAAGTGCATCGTGTGCAACCTGGTGCAATCAGTGTAAAGACAACACAAGACAGTGTAGGACAAACACACAAAATACAAAATAGCACCACCAGTAAACCTGCTGTATATTACACAGAGCAGTGTGTAAGAGAGAACTGAGTACAGGACTGAACATGCAATTAAACAAAAATGTAAACAAAATGTTGTTCAAAAGAGCAACAGCAGCAGTAAAAAAGATGCAGAAACTGCGTGTAAACAGTTTGTAGTAATGAAGTGATGTAATGTGAGTGGTGCTGAAGACATGGATGTGGGAAGTGAGTACGAGTGTGTGTTAAGTTGTACAGTTTAGTCACACAGTGTGTGTGTGTGTGTGTGTGTGTGTGTGTGTGTGTGTGTGTGTGTGTGTGTGTGTGTGTGAGTTTTAGTTCAGTTCTGTGTTGAGTCTGATGTCTTGCGGGAAAAACCTGTTGCACAGTCTGGATGTGAGGCCTGAATGCTTTGGAACTGCTTTCCTGATGTCAGGAGGGTAAAGAGTGTGCATGAGGTTTGTGTGTGTGTGTGTGTGTGTGTGTGTGTGTGTGTGTGTGTGTGTGTGTGTGTGTGTGTGTGTGTGCGTGAGGGGTGTGTGGAGTCGTCTACAATGCTGTGTGCTTTGTGGATGCAGTGTGTGGTGTAAATGTCCATGATAGAGGGGAGAGAGACTGTGATGATCTTCTCAGCTGTCCTCACTATCCTCTGTAGGGTCTTGCAATCCGAGATGGTGCAGTTCCCAAACCAGGCAGTGATGCAGCTGCTCAAGATGCTCTCGATGGTCCCTCTGTGGAACATGGTCAGGATGGGGGGAGGGAGATAAGTTTTCCTCAACCTTCTCAGGAAGTAGAGACGCTGCTGGGCTTTTGGTGATTGAGCTGGTGTTGAGTGACCAGGTGAGGTTGTCTGCCAGATGAACACCATGGACTTTGGTGCTCTTGATGATCTCCACTGAGGATCCATCAATAATCAGTGGAGAATGGTCGTTTTGTGTTCTCCTGAAGTCAACAAACATTTATTTGGTTTTGTCAGCGTTAAGAGACAGGTCGACGCTCCACACTAGGCTGTTAACCGTTGCACCTCCTCTCTGTATGCTGACTCATCGTTCTTGCTGATGAGACCCACCGCTGTCATGTCATTGGAGAACTTGATGATTTGTTTCCAGCTGTCCATTGCTACACAGTCGTAAGTCAGCAGAGTGAATAGCAGTGGGCTGAGCACACAGCCCTGGAGGGGTTCCAGTGCTTAGTGTGGTGGTGCTGGAGATGCTTTTCCAGATCCGGATTGACTGAGGTCTCCCAATCAGGAAGTCCAGGATCCAGTTGCAGTGTTCAGGCCCAGTAGGTTCAGCTTCTTAACCAGGTGCTGAGGGATGATCATGTTGAATGCTGAGCTGAAGTCTATGGACAGCATTCGTACATATGAGTCCTTGTTGTTTAGTTGGGTGAGAGACAGGTGGAGGGTTGTGGAGATGGCATCGCCCATGGAGTGGTTTGGACGATACACGAACTGAATGGGGTCCAGTGAGGGTGGAAGCTGGGTCTTGATGTGCCTCATGATGAGCCTCTCGAAGCACTTCATCACGATGGGTGTGAGCGTGACGGAACGATAATCATCGAGGCAGGAGACAGTAAACTGAAAGATGGCAAATGATGGTGTGGTGGGTCGTCTCTTATCCCAGAGATCCTCATGTCTGTGTTTCCTTCTGCTTCTCCCTTTTAGTTCTGCTGCCAGAGTGAATCTCACCAGAGTCCAAACTGCACAGTGACATTAACTTTCATACAACAATCAGGAGACTTAATAATCCATATCCTTCTCTTCCTGTCACCTTCTCTCTCTCTCTCTCTCTCTCTCTCTCTCTCTCTCTCTCTCTCTCTCGGGTGGCCTTAGGTGGTTCCATGAAATTCTGGAGTAAGATCAGGAGCTTTAAGGATCAGGAGCTTTGAGAATTTGGACTGTAGTTAATATCAACTGTTGTTTTTGCACATTTATCACTTTCACTGTATTCACTGTATTATACTGTTTACATGCTGTTTACATGCTGTTTTTGCACCTTCGACTGCTGCTGTATTTTTTGCACTACACTGTTTACACTCACAACCCTAGTTTATATTTTGTATAGTTTTTACAGTTTTCTTGTACAGTACTGTATAATCTAGTATACAGTAGGTTTACTGGTCGGCGCTATATAGGGTTTTGTGTCTTGTCTTGTGTCGTCTGTCTGCACTGTCTGTCTGCACTGTCTGTCTGCACTGTTTGCACCAGGTTGCACTCGATGCACTTTATGTAACTTGTGTTTTAGCTTAATGTTGTTTTGTTTGTTTATTGTTTAGTGTAGCACCAGGGTTCTGGAGAAACGTTGTCTCATTTTTACTGTGTACTGTGTACCACTGTGTATAGTAGAAATGACAATAAAAGCCTCTTGACTTGATCATCAGTCTGCTACACTGACTCAGGACTACAGTTTGCTCTGATCTCCATCACTGCACCTCAACATCGTTTATCTGTAATAAATGGACATTCGGTGGAACCCAGATGAGGATGATGTTCCCTCTTGAGTCTGGTTCCTCTCAAGGTTTCTTCCTTCTGCTTCTCAGGGAGTTTTTCCTTCACCACAGTCTCCACCGACTTGTTCATCAGGGACAAACTTACACTTATAAAGAACATCTTCATTTTTATCTCCACATCATCTGTGTAAAGCTGCTCTGAGATCATGTTCATTATTAAAAGTGCCAAACAAATAAACATGAATTAATTGAATTAAATTATTGTATGTGCATTGTGTGTGTTTCATGTGTTTATTGTGAGTGTTTTGTGTGTATGTGTATTATGTGTGCATTCTGTGTGTATTGTGTGTGTTTGATGTGTGTGTGATGTGTGTATTGTGTGTGTGTGTTTGATGTGTCTTTTGTGTGTGTTTGATATGCGCTTGATGTGTGTATGTGTATGTATGTGACAAATAAAATTTGATTTGATTTGATTGTATTGTGTGTGTTTTATGTGTGTAGTTGATGTATGTTTTAATGTTTGATGTGTGTATTGTGTATACATTGGATGTGTATATTGTGCGTTTGATGTGTGATTAATGTCTGTATTGTGTTTGATGTGTTTATTGTATGTGTTTGTGTGTGTATTGTGTGTTTGATGTGTGTATTGTGTGTATTCAATATGTGTATTGTGTGTGTTGTATGTGTGTATTGTGAGTGTGTTTGATGTGTGTTTGCTGTGTTTATTGTATGTGTTTGTGTGTGTTTTATGTGTTTATTATGTGTATTTTATGTGTGTATTGTGTGTTTAATGTCTGTGTTTGATGTGATGTGACACTAAAGATGGTGACAGTAGTT
>JBCEWE010000057.1:70620-79768 GCA_039877035.1 Silurus lanzhouensis
CATTGATATTCATTTCAAAGGTGTTGAATAGATTTTAGAGATCTATAGCAGCAACCCATGGAAAGCAGATCTTCATTGAGCTGGCTTTCTGCACAGGGGCATTGGCATGCTGGAAAATATCACGCTATTGCATCCACAGACGTCTAATACAATTGTGTGTCTCCAACTTTGTGTAACAGTTTGAGGAAGAACCAAAAATGGCTGGAAAAGTCAGGTGTCCAAAAACAAGTCTCCAGTTACAGTTAATCCCAGTGGGGTTCAGTGGAGTTGAGGAGGTCGGGGCTCTGTGCAGGACATTCAAGTTCTTCCACTCCAACCTTCAGACCAACAATCCTTTCTCCATGGTGGAGCAGTGATCGGGAATTTTAGTTCTTTGGCACTCTCATCTCACACATTAGCTTTAACTTTAACAGGGACAGCTTTAAGGAGCTTCTCACTTATTGGAGAGTTCCCTCACCATGGACGTGTGATCAAACACAAGGCTGGCTGACTGATGCCTCAAAACCCTGGCATAGGTAGAGGTATATAATTGCTAACACGAATCAATCAATCAACTGTTACCAGAAGGACTCTATGATGTGGTGAAAGATGAATCCCAGGCATGTTATCAGAGGAGTTTCAAAACCTTCTCAGAGTCATTTTGGAATATGTAATGATGTTGGCTCTGATGCCAAGAATTCTTAGTCAAGAGGCATAAATATGAGTCTCTCCAGGGTTTGGGTTGTGGCTCCTCGTCTATTACCTGTCAGACTGTGTTCTATAACTGCTGATTTTCTGGCCAGTGATTCCATGTGACCCTGGTAAGTCTGATACACAACATCTTAATGCACGTTTATCTTCATACCTACATTTGAATCCTGAAATTGATCAGTCAGATTGAGGCCTCATCACTCCACACAGACAGCACTGGGAAACGTGGTAAATGACCTGCTACTGGGTTCTGATCAGGGATGTGACACCTTGCTTGTGTCGCTTGACTTTGGTGCTTAAGCTTTTTGAGTCTACTTATAAGGGTCATGTGACACTACTAGTTACCACCCCATTCATTGTGTGTGTGTGTGTGTGTGTGTGTGTGTGTGTGTGTGTGTGAGATCAAGGCTTGTTTAATGCCCAATTACTCACTAGATTTAATGTATATCAAACACAGAAGGTATTCAGGTGAGTTACTGTAAAAGTTATTATATTATACAATTTTAATACCAGTATAAAACTGTAATAAAAGCTCTGGGGGGCCGTACTTAGATTCTACATTAACAACATGAAACACACACACATACACACACACACACACACACACACACACACACACACACACACACACACACACACACACACACACACACACACTTTCCAAAATGATTTCCACTAAATCAGTGACATTCAGCAGCTTTGAGGCTGAAACCGATTTGGTTTGGGATGAATAATACAGGAGTTGCTGCTCTTCTGCTCCGGCTGACGATGAAGTGTGTTTAAACTTCCAGAGGGAGAGATTTTAACTTCCATTTCTACCTAAAATACAAAGAACAAAAGTATTTGGACACCTGACTTTTCCACCCAGATGTGGTTCTTCTCCAAACTGTTACCAGCAACTTAGAGACACACAATTGTGTCAGACGTCCTTGGATGCTGCATGAAATTTTGCGTTCACTTGAACTAGGAGACCCAAACCTGTTCCAGCATGACAGTGCCCCTGTGCACAAAGCCAACTCCATGAAGATCTGCTTTCCAAGGGTTGGAGTGGAAGATCACCTGCTATAGAGCTCTAAACGCTATTGAACACCTTTGGAATTAATTTAAATGCTGACTGCACCCTGGACCTCCTCACCTTCTCACCTACATCACTACCTGCCTTTACTAACACCCATGTGACTGAATGAATCTCAACAACATCTAGCTCTGTGTTGTGTGATGGAGCTCTGTGTTGTGTGATGGAGCTCTGTGTTGTTTGATGGAGCTCTGTGTTGTGTGATGGAGCCTCTGGTGCTTGTGGTGATGGAGCTCTGTGTTTTGGTGTGATGGAGCTCTGTTGTTGTGTGATGGAGCTCTGTGTTGTGTGATGGAGCTCGTATGAGTTTGGTGGTGATGGAGCTCTGTGTTGGTGTGATGTCGCTCTTGTATGTTGTGTGATGGAGCTCTGTGTTGTGTGATGGAGCTCTGTTTGTTGGTTTTGGATGGAGCTCTGTGTTGTGTGACTTGGGAAGCTCTGTGTTGGTGTGATGGAGCTCTTGGTGTGTTGTGTGATGGAGCTCTGGTGGTTGGTGTGGATGGAGCTCTGTGTTGTTTGATGGAGCTCTGTGTTGTGTGATGGAGCTCTGTGTTGTGTGCTGGTAGCTCTGTGTTGTGTGATGAAGCTCTGTGTTGTGTGTGCTGGTAGGCTCTGTGTTGGTGTGATGGAGCTCTGTGTTGTGTGTGGTGGAGCTCTGTGATGTTGTGTGGTGGAGCTCTGTGTGTTGTGTGATGAAGCTCTGTGTTGTGTGATGGAGCTCTGTGTTGTGTGATGGAGCTCTGTGGTTGTTGTGTGGATGGGAGTTCTATAGTTGTGTGTGATGGGAGCTCTGTGTTGTGTGATGGAGCTCTATGTTGTGTGATGGGAGCGCTGTGTTGTGTGATGGAGCTCTGTGTTGTGTGATGGAGCTCTATGTTGTGTGATGGAGCTCTGTGTTGTGTGATGGAGCTCTGTGTTGTGTGATGGAGCTCTGTGTTGTGTGATGGAGCTCTATGTTGTGTGATGGAGCTCTATGTTGTGTGATGGAGCTCTGTGGTGTTGGTGTGGATGGAGCTCTGTGTGTTGGTGTTGGATGGAGCTCTATGTTGTGTGATGGAGCTCTGTGTTGTGTGATGGAGCTCTATGTTGTGTGATGGAGCTCTGTGTTGTGTGATGGAGCTCTGTGTTGTGTGATGGAGCTCTATGTTGTGTGATGGAGCGCTGTGTTGTGTGATGGAGCTCTATGTTGTGTGATGGAGCTCTGTGTTGTGTGATGGAGCTCTGTGTTGTGTGATGGAGCTCTGTGTTGTGTGATGGAGCTCTGTGTTGTGTGATGGAGCTCTATGTTGTGTGATGGAGCGCTGTGTTGTGTGATGGAGCTCTATGTTGTGTGATGGAGCGCTGTGTTGTGTGATGGAGCTCTGTGTTGTGTGATGGAGCGCTGTGTTGTGTGATGGAGCTCTATGTTGTGTGATGGAGCTCTATGTTGTGTGATGGAGCGCTGTGTTGTGTGATGTAGCTCTACCTTGTGTGATGGAGCTCTGTGTTGTTTGTTATAGCTCTATGTTGTGTGATGTTGCTTTGTGTGTTTGATGTGGCTCTGAAGGCAGTGTGGGATGTCAGATGTTCTTGTTAAACAAATGACATAGGCATCAGTGCTTTTTAAAAAGACACTTTCTGTGAAGAACTGCCACTGCCCATATTCTATTAATCACATCTCTGCCTTTCTGAGAAACATCATTTGCTCTAGTTTACATTAATGTGCCTGTCCTGATACCACAGCGTTTCCATAGCAATGCATGTTTCATTCACAGCACACATCATACACATACATGTATGGAGTTCTGTGGCATCTTCAGGAGAGAGGACAGAACCGTTCTGTGCAATATTTCTGACGCTGAAAGAAAAATATTATTCTGGTTTAGGTGTGTGTGTGTGTGTGTGTGTGTGTGTGCGTGTGTGCGTGCGTGTGTGTGTGTGCGTGTGTGTGTGGGTTTGTTACATGGTGTACTCAGACAGCAAATATCCAAATGTAAGATGACGCATAGATAAACATCACCCTCTAGTGTCTTGACTTTGACACACACACACACACACACACACACACACACACACACACACACACACACACACACACCTGAAACACAATAACCTTTTAAATGGTTTCCATAAAATGAAAATAAAAAACCCTGTTGGCAATAAAAAGTCTGTCTAGTGAGTGAGTCACACACACACACACACACACACACACACACACACACACACACACACACACACACACACACACACACACACACACTGGTTTACACCTGAAAATATTTCGGGATGTATGAATCAGAGATGAGTCAGAGTTGAGAGAAGCACATTTCAGAAACACTGTTCATGTGAATAAACGTAACACTTGTATCATAAAGCAACACTTTATGTATTCACACAGTTCCTCCTCACCCATACGCTGTCTTCACATGTTTAACACTGTCCTTGGCCACACACACACACACACACACACACACACACACACACACACACACACACACACACACACACACACACCTTATGTACTTGTGTGAGACAGAAAAGGTAGAAATACCTGGTGTGGTCACGTCACTTATCACTCGTCAACTCCTAAACTATACTTATAACAATTTAAACGAGATGTTTATTTTACTCTTTCCGGAGTTTCTCCACTCGTTTTTCCACTCAGTTCTCCATCCTAATGTTTGTAACAAATCTTTACCAATGAGTTAATGAGAGTAAAGTACTGTTAAGCCACGCCCTTTATCACGAGAGGTTTGTACCAGAATGGTGAACAGTAACAAAGAAGTTGAAGGTTTAAGGAAAAACTCAGCCAGCGCTTCATGAAGCATGATTAACGTGATGAGTAACACAAACAGCCATCAGGAACAGTTTATCACTTAACTAAACACCTCAATGACAATAAAACTGTAATGAATGGAAATCAGTGCCAACCAGATGAGGATGGGTTCCTTGCAAGGTTTCTCCTCATGTTATCTCGGAGGATCTTCCTTTACTACATCACCTCTGACTAACTCATAAAGAATAAACCTACAGTAAATCATTAATAAAATAAAAATGTATAGGTGTAATATATTAATTAGGGCTGTCAAAATAAACGTGTTGATAGCGTGTTAACGCACATTTTATTAACGTGCGATTAATGAAGTTGTCAGCCAGCGGCATGCGCACTTCCGTTTTTTCCACTTCCACAGCTTCCCACAGCTTCCCACTTCCGCTTCTGGGGTACCACGAACTTGCAAACGTCCCAGCTGCCATCTCCCCCCTGCTTAAATGGATGCGGATTCCTCACGTTTATGGCCAGATCATCTCATCGGCTTCCGATTCCGATTGAGACTTTCCTGCCCCTCGTTTTGCATCCCAGATCGGGCGCCTGTCCTGCCCCCGGCACCTCAGTGTGAGGTTCATCTACCGACCACTGAGCGCTTTGCGGGACAACTGGGGGAGTGCAGGCCGTTCCTGTTGAACTGTGAAATAACTTTTCAGCTTCGGCCATCGTCTTTCCCGGATGAACTTACCAAGGTGGCCTATGTAATATTCCTGCTTTCGGGTAAGGCTACGCAAGATCTTCGACTCGGTCACCCCCTGACAGGATGCGGCCCGGTCCTTGTTCCAGACCACCCAAGACAGGCGAACCATAGCTGAATACACCAAAGACTTTGCACCGCCGTGGCAGAGAGTGGGTTTGATTCCACAGCTCTCTACAACGCCTTTATCCGGGCACTCAACACTGAGAACGCCCTGATCAGCCTGGCCACCCGGATCGACCGACGGATGAGGAAGTTACGCTCTGAGTGGGGGTCCCTTAGACCCTGGCAGCCCGGTCCACCTCCCGGCCCACCTCACTTCAAGACTCCACCAACCCTGTCTCCACAGCCCATGGAGATTGGCTACCGCCACCTCTTCACTAGCGAGAAGGAGAGGCATCGCTTTCACTGACTCTGCCTGTATTGTGGCAAAGCATGGCACATGGCGGCCACCTGTCCAGCAAAAGAGAGGGCTTGGCGTTGAATATGGGGCCAGCGCCCGGCCAAGGACTTCCAGTCCCCTCCAAACCATTGCTCAAGGTTCAGATCTATGTCAAGATCCACAGTTTACTGCCAATTTCTGATGAGAATTCTGCCACCTTCCGGGTATCTTAGTCAGCTTATCTTTCGGGTTTCACGCACAAGCAGAGCAGAAAAGCTAAACCAAGACCTGGAGATAGCTCTTTGCATCCTTTGCACTGATGACAACGCCTCATGGGTTTCACAACTGATATAAGCTGAATATGCCCATAATATTCATCCTCAGCCCCTGGCTTCTCCCCTTTCCAGGCCGCTTATGGTTGCCACTCACCTATTATTTCCTCCCAAGAAGGTGAGGCCTCGGTACCATTACCAGGAGCCTTGGCCAGTCGCTGCCGCCATGCCTGGAAGAAGACCCGGGTTGCTCTCCTCAGGTCTTCCCACTTCTATGCCCCCTGGGCCAACCACAGGTGCAGACCAGCACCTGCTTACTCTTTTTGCTCTCTACCAAGGACCTGCCCCTGAAGGTTGCATGCAGGAAGCTAGCCCCTCGCTTTATTAGACCTTTTCCTATATGCAAGGTCCTCAACCCTGTGGCAGTCCACCTCCGCTATCCCAGAGTCTTCCGTGTCCACCCCAATTTCCATGTTTCACGCCTCAAACCAGTCCAAGCATGCTCCGTGATTAAGTTGGGATTAATTACGAGTTAACTCATGACAATCATGTGATTAATCGTGATTAAATATTTGAACAGCCTTTATATTTAGTAGTGCTTGCAAAGCACTACTCTTACAATGCTATGGCTGATTAGCCAAATTTCGGCGCTTCACTGCTCCCGCATTTTTTGTCCCAGCACCACGGGTGATACCTCAAAACGTGCGGCCTGTTTGCGTGACGTGTGGTTTTAAACGTCGAAGCATTCGCCCTGCCGGTTTTCGATCACGTGACGAAAACGTCGGTTTATTATTAGTAGTGCTTGCAAAGCACTACTCTTACAATGCTGTGGCCCATTAGAAAGCATTAGGGAAGATTTTCGGCGCTTCACTGCTCCCGCATTTTTTGTCCCAGCACCACGGGTGATACCTCAAAACGTGCGGCCTGTTTGCGTGACATGTGGTTTCAAACGTCGAAGCATTCGCCCCGCCGGTTTTCGATCATGTGACGAAAACGTCGGTTTATTATTATTAGTAGTGCTTGTAAAAGCACTACTCTTACAATGCTGTGGCTGACTAGCCAAATTTCGGCGCTTTACTGCTCCGGCATTCTTTGTCCCCGTCCGTTTTCGTTCACGTGACGAAAACGTAGTTTTTCGGTTTATTATTATTAGTAGTGCTTGCAAAGCACTACTCTTACAATGCTGCGGCCTATAGGGGAAAATTTCGGCGCTTCACTGCTCCCGCATTTCTTATCCCAGCACCACGGGTGACACCTCAAAACGTGCGGCCCGTCCGTGTGAAGCGTTTGGGTAAATTTTGAAGCATTCGCCCCGCCCGTTTTCGATCACGTGACCAAAACGTTCGGTTTTCGGTTTATTATTATTCTGCTTCTTCTTCTTCTTCTTTATAATTCTTCTTACTTCTTCCGCCGATTTTCGGCGCGTAACTCGTCCCGCAGTTTTCGCCCCAGCACCATGGGTGATACCTCAAAACGTGCGGCCTGTTCGTGTGAGGTGTGCTATTACTTTTATAAGGAATCCGCCTGCACGTTTTCGCTCACGTGACAAAAACGTGCGGTTTTTTTTCCCATAGACAATGAATGGGGAACAAATTTCGATCGTCATATCTCGGCCCTCGAGCGTCCGACATGCACGTACGGCATATCGACTCGTAGGGGGTCCGGAGCAGGTCGCGACTGTATGGTCGCGGAATTCCGGATCCACTCGGAATTCCGGGAATTCCGCGTCAAACAGGCCCCCATAGAGAATGAATGGGGGAAAACGCTCAAAAAATTCCTGCTCGGCCGGTGTTCGCCCGACACGCGTTTCACGCATATCCAACCGTCCGGGGTCCGGGGCCGATCGCAACGATGCCACCCGCTTCGTCAAATACCCCCGGCCAGGTGGGGCAAAGGGGCAAAAACCCACAAAAAATCCAAGATTACAAGAGATCTATTCCGTTTTTTGGCTTTTTAAGGCCCCCCGTTCACCCGACACGCTCGTAGGGAATCCGGAGCCGGTCGCATCGATACGGGCACGGAATTCCGGATCCGCTCGGAATTCCGGGAATTCCGCGTCAAACGGGCCCCCATAGAGAATGAATGGGGAATCCGAGCCGCCGCGGATCGGCCGGCGTTTGCCCGACACGCTCGTACGACGTATCGTCTCGTCCGGGGCGGAGCCCGGATCGCGCCCGTACGCCCCCCGTTCCTCGGATACCCCCGGAACGACGAGCAGGGGGGGCAAATGATCTCCCCCATAGAAATGAATGGGAAATCAGCTCTCATTCACATACATTGACACACACAGAGTGAATGAGTCAGGGGAAAGCACACAGGCCCCAGGCATGCCATACATCGATTTAAACAGCCCGGTTGGGAGAATTGCATCATGGGAGATGCTAGAACCCCATAAGGAATGGGGGGGAGGGGGGGAGAGGCTAATAAGCGGGGGGCAAAAAAAAGACAGGAAGGGGACGTGTGACATATCAACGGACTCGGCCCGGCGTGGGAAGTCGCATTGCGGGTCGTACGGTGACGTCACGTGATGTCACATCAAGCCACGCCCACACCATTAGCCCAAACAGGGCGAAAAACCAACGCCCTCGGAAACGGGCGTGCGATACGTCAAAACGCTCGGCAAGGCGGGGGGAGCTGAACCCCAGGCGAATTTCGCTCGTCACGTGACGTCATAGGCCACGCCCACCGCGCAAACCTATCGGCTTCCCGCGTCGCCAAACCCGTTCCGACCCGGACGTGTCACGCGTTGAACCACTCGGAACGGTCCCGGGAACCTCCGGCGGAGCGCCGTTTCGACGCCGCGTTTCGCCACGTGACGTCACGTGGGCAGGAACGCGCGAAAAACGAAAAACGGCAAACCTCGGGCGACACGGCCGTGCGACACCTCCGATCGCTCGGCACGGTGTCGCGATGACGTCACTGGTCCCGCCCTCTCGGAAAAAAAGGCCACAAACGTGCGTACCGGGTATCAAAACGCTCGTCTCTCCGAGTACGCTTCACGCCTCTA
The DNA here is from genome assembly GCA_039877035.1 of Silurus lanzhouensis. Lineage (NCBI taxonomy): Eukaryota > Metazoa > Chordata > Actinopteri > Siluriformes > Siluridae > Silurus > Silurus lanzhouensis. The sequence goes on from JBCEWE010000057.1 coordinate 79,550, forward strand.
GCGTTGGGCACTAAAAACGATCAGCACTAAAGACGCAGCCCCGGCGTGTAGCGTTTTGCACCAGCAAGCACTACTCACATTTTCTTCAGGAAATGTCCCGTTCTAGTTATTTCTGTAATGCTGCTTTGGACTCCAAACTACAATCATAGAAAGAGACACCCCTCCCACTGCAGATTCTCAGGGCCACACAGGTCCTCTAAAAAAAGAAAAACACTGAAC
>JBCEWE010000725.1:0-72500 GCA_039877035.1 Silurus lanzhouensis
CAAATCGCGGCAACGCTGTTGTGTAAAAAACCCTTCAAAAACACGTGCATGCACATTCTCATTTAATAACGCACATCATGTACATAAAGAAATTTCAAGCACGTTAATATACTGCGCCATTTTGATTTTCGTTTATCTCGATCATCGGTTACCTCGATGCTTTTTGGCGACCCCTAGGACATCGACATAACCGGGTTCCACTGTATTTTAAATGGTTTGTCTGTAATCTACCAGCAAATCTGATGCCAACTGCCTCCCAGCCAACATGTCCATGTGGGCCCCACATGGTTTTATCTGGGTTTGATGGGCTGTATGTGTGCCCCAGCTTAGTCAGGGTTGTGGGCCCCAGTTAGGCTGCCCATTTTGTTTATTCGAGGGCCCTGTAAGGGCCACATTTGGGCTATATTTAGCTATATTATTCAATTGATGATAAATTCAATTGATATGTTTTTTGCGTGTTTTATATGATCGAAACAAAAATTGTATATTTTAACAATAACATTCTGATTCTGAAGAAATGGTCATCACTCGCTACACAGGAGCACCTGACCTGACCTGGAGAACCTGACCTGGATGACCTGACCTGGAGAACCTGACCTCTCTGTCACGGTAAGAAATTTTCTTTTGTCTTAAATTAATCACATTTTACTGTTGTTTTTATTTAGTGTATACTTTGAAAGATTTGTGGTAATTAAAGTTACAGGCACGATATAGGGAAGGTAAGTGTGGAGAGTGAACTGGTTTACCTCAGAGATAAACACCTGTGGAAAACTGAACATTCTTAACGATTGGCAAATAACTAGGAAGTTGTCTACTAAAATGTGGAAATAACGACTTTTCAAACCATTTTCACCTGTGTTTTCTCCATATAGTGTCCTCATGATAACAGGAGGGTGAAACAGTAAAAGCACTGTGGAGTCTCTTTCTCTTTCACTACCTTTATAACATGTGTATATACAATACACAGAGAAAAGCTCTGAGGAGATTGTGACAAAACTTAACATTATTTTTAATGTGATTTAGGTGAAATAGGTAGAGGTGATTAAAAACGTTCATATTTATATTATTTCTGAACATTAATAAAAATTTAATACGTTATGATTACGTTAAAGATAATGTAATTTGCGCCATTCATAAAGTCAGTCAGACGCAATCTCCCCCCCCAAGCTCTCGGCTCCGAGGCTTCACGCATGCGCAGATGTGTTTGACTTGAAGCTGTGCAGTGCAGACAAACAAATTCGAGAGCAGACAACTCCGAATTCTTCCGAATCACTTTCACGGTATTTTATGTCAATCACGCTTCGGTTTGTGCAGTCAAATCCAACCTTGCTGTGTTAGCTCCACTAAGGCTTTAAAGACAAACATGTTATAAGTAACTTAAACTAATGTTACAGTAGTCAGTTCAAATTCACGGTCCAAAGTGAACCAGTATGAATTTAATAATCGATCTGTGTTCAAGCCCCACTAATTATTCAACACATTAATCACAACAAAGCCTGAAATTCACCATATTGATGCATTTAACTTTTGCATGGTATTGTGTAATTTTAACATCATTTACTCAGATCAGTTAACAATTTGGGCAAATGGTGGATTAGACGTGCTTACTTTGTGATTTTTGTCTTTATTTATTTTTTTGACTAACCCAGCCATTAGGGAGGCACAAGCCAGTGCATTCTTAGTGCCGGTCCCAAGCCCGGGTAAATGGGAGGGTTGCGTTAGGAAGGGCATCCAGCGTAAAACATGCGCCAAATCAAATATGCGGATCACAAATGAGAATTTTATACCGGATCGGTCGAGGCCCGGGTTAACAACGACCGCCACAGGTATCGTTAGCCGACAGGATACCGGTGGAAATTGGGCTACTGTTGGCCGAAGGAGGAAAAGGAGAGGAGGAAGACGTCTACAGAGACGGCAGGAAAAGGAGCAGTGGAGGAGAGTAGAGGTTAGGGTTGGTACTTTAAATGTTGGTGCTATGACGGGTAAAGGGAGAGAAGTAGCTGATATGATGGAGAGGAGAAAGGTATGCTGTGTGTTCAGGAGACCAAGTGGAAAGGGAGTAAGGCCAGGAACATTGGAGGTGGATTTAAACTGTTTTATCATGGTGTGGATGGAAAGAGAAATGGTGTAGGGGTGATTCTGAAGGAAGAGTACAGTAAGAGTGTAGTGGAGTGAAGAGAGTTTCTGATAGGTGATGATCGTGAAGGTGGAAGTTGAAGGGATGATGATAAATGTCATCAGTGCCTATGCTCCACAAGTTGGCTGTGAGATGGAGGAGAAGGAAAGATTCTGGAGTGAATTAGATGAAGTGGTAGATGGTGTACCTAGGAAAGAACGGTTGGTGATTGGGGCAGACTTTAATGGGCATGTAGGTGAAGGGAACAGAGGTGACGAGGAGGTGATGGGTAGGTATGGTTTTAAGGAGAGGAATGTGGAAGGGCAGATGGTGGTAGATTTTGCTAAAAGGATGGAAATGGCAGTGGTGAACACTTATTTTAAGAAGAAGGAGGATCATAGGGTGACGTATAAGAGTGGAGGAAGGTGCACACAGGTGGACTATGTGCTATGCAGGAGATGCAACCTAAAGGAGATTGGCGACTGTAAGGTGTTGGCAGGGGACAGTGTAGCTAGACAGCATCGGATGGTGGTCTGTAGGATGGTTTTGGAGGCGAAGAAGAAGAGGAGGAGAGCGAGGACTGAAAGAAGAATAAGATGGTGGAAACTGAAGGAGGAAGAGTGTAGTGTGAGGTTCAGGGAAGAGGTCAGAGAGAGGCTCAGTGGTGTTAAGGAGGTGTTGGATGATTGGGCAACTACTGCAGGAGTGATGAGGGAGGCAGCTAGAAAAGTACTTGGTGTGACATCTGGAAATAGAAAGGAAGACAAGGAGACGTGGTGGTGGAATGAGGAAGTGCAGGAGAGCATAAGGAGAAAGAGGTTGGCAAAACAGAAGTGGGATAGACAGAGTGATGAGAAAAGTAGGCAGGAGTACAAGGAGATGCGGCAGCAGGTTAAGAGGGATGTGGCGAAAGCCAAGGAAAAGGCATATGAGGAGCTGTATGAGAGGTTGGACACTAAGGAAGGAGAAAAGGATTTGTACCGATTGGCCAGGCAGAGGGACCGAGCTGAAAGGATGTACTGCAAGTTAGAGCAGTAAAGGATGGAGAGGGAAATGTGTTGACTAGTGAGGAGAGTGTGTTGAGAAGGTGGAGGGAGTATTTTGAGCAGCTGATGAATGAGGAAAATCAGAGAGAGAGAAGGTTGGATGATGTGGAGTTGGTGAAGCAGGATGTAGATAGGATTAGGAAGGAGGAAGAAAGCGCAGCGATTAAGAGGATGAAGAGTGGAAAGTCGGTTGGACCAGATGACGTACCGGTAGAAGCGTGGAGATGTTTAGGAGAGATGGCAGTGGAGTTTTTGACCAGATTGTTTAACAGGATTTTGGAAGGTGAGAAGATGCCTGAGGAATGGAGAAGAAGTGTGCTGGTACTGATCTTTAAGCATAAAGGAGATGTGCAGACCTGCAGTAACTACAGGGGTATTAAGTTGATCAGTCACACCATGAAGTTATGGGAAAGAGTAGTGGAAGCCAGGCTGAGAGAAGAGGTGACCATCTGTGAGCAACAGTATGGTTTCATGCCGAGGAAGAGCACCACAGATGCCTTATTTGCTTTGAGAATGTTGATGGAGAAGTATAGAGAAGGACAGAAGGAATTGCATTGTGTATTTGTGGATTTAGAGAAGGCGTACAACAGGGTGCCAAGAGAGGAGTTGTGGTATTGTATGAGGAAGTCAGGTGTGTCAGAGAAGTATGTGAGGGTGGTGCAGGACATGTATGAGGACAGTGTGACGGCAGTGAAGTGTGCAGTAGGTACGACAGACTGGTTTAGAGTGAAGTTAGGACTGCATCAAGGATCGGCCCTGAGCCCTTTCCTGTTTGCAGTGGTGATGGACAGGTTGACGGACGAGGTCAGACAGGAGTCTCCCTGGACTATGATGTTTGCGGATGATATTGTGATTTGTTGTGAGAGTAGGGAGCAGGTTGAGAAGAGCCTGGAGAGGTGGAGATATGCGCTGGAGAGAAGGGGAATGAAACTCAGTAGGAGTAAGACAGAATACATGTGTGTGAATGAGAGGGAGGGCAGTGGAGTGGTGCGGTTGCAGGGAGAAGAGCTTCAGAAGGTGGAGGAATTCAGGTACCTGGGGTCAACAGTGCAAAGTAATGGAGAGTGTGTTAGAGAAGTGAAGAAAAGAGTGCAGGCAGGGTGGAGTGGGTGGAGAAGAGTGACAGGAGTGATTTGTGATAGTAGGGTATCTGCAAAATTGAAAGGAAAAGTTTATAGGACTGTGGTGAGACCTGCGATGTTGTATGGTTTAGAGACAGTGGCATTGAGTAAAAGACAGGAGGTGGAGCTGGAGGTAGCAGAGCTGAAGATGTTGAGGTTTTCGTTGGGAGTGACGAGGATGGATAAGATTAGAAATGAGTTTATTAAAGGGACAGCGCATGTAGGATGTTTTGGTGACAAGGTGAAGGAGGCGAGATTGAGATGGTTTGGACATGTGCAGAGGAGGGACATGAATTATATTGGTAGTAGAATGCTGAGAATGGAGCCACCAGGTAGGAGGAAAAGAGGAAGGCCAAGAAGGAGGTTCATGGATGTGGTGAGGGAAGACATGCTGGTAGTTGGTGTAAAAGAGGCAGATGTAGAGGACATTGTGGTATGGAGACGGATGATCCGCTGTGGCGACCCCTAATGGGAGCAGCCGAAAGAAGAAGATTTATTTTTTTGACTGATAGTCTTATGCTCATGTAACTTGCATGTATACAAATAATGGATTGTGCCCTGGTTGATACAGTAGCATGCGCTACTTTATTTTCATTATTGTGCTTTACAGGCAGCCTGAAGCAGAACCGTTTGCTGAAAACTGTCAGTAAGAAAGAGCTGGAGAAAGCGCTTGGTACATGGTTCACAAATGCAAGAGACAGAGAAGGCAACCGTGCTTTGAGAGCTCAGCGAAACATGATCGGAGGGCAGTACAGCCGGAAGTGTAAGTCATATAACCTATAGCTAGGGCTGCACAATTAATATTATTTTATCCTGATCACTGTTTTTGCCTCTGTTTAATTAAAGGAATACTCCACCCTGAGATGAAAAATATCTTATAAATTACTTATCCTCAAGGCATTCTATACGGTGGCTGAGAGAGCTCAACGTGCTGCAACTTAAGAAAACATGTGCAAATAGAAAAAAACACCAGCAAATAAAAAAAGAAAAAACAACGTTATCAGTTTGACAACACGTGCTGCAACCCCTCACAATGCAACCAAACACAGAAACATGCTGCAAATCCTCACAACACAACCAAATAGCACAGATCACAAAATTAATGTTTCAAGGGCACCGCAACAAGTGACAAACCCGTCTGGGACTGCTTATTGTTCAACGTCTATTCGTCAGTTGTGTTGATGTGTGTCGATGACCTGAAAGGTGAGTTGTTTGTTTATTTTATCATTGTTTGTTTATGATTTCTTGCCATTTGGATATTATTATCCTAAATAATCTGATGAAATACACAATTAACTGTAAAACGTTATGTTAACTAGCAAAGCCAAGGAATCATGATCAGGATGTTAAAAAAAACAAAAAAATCTCACCTTTGAGATCATCAACAACAACACCAATGATGAATAGACACTGAACAAGCAGTCCCGGGGTCTTCACTTGTTGGGGTCCCCATGAAACATTTATTTTGTGGTCTGTGCTATTTGCAGTGCAAATAAATTGGTTGTGTTGTGAAGATTTGCAGGACGTTTCTGTATTTAGTTGCATTGTGAGGATTTGAAGCACACGTTGTTTAACTGATGATGTTTTCTTAATTTGCTGGTGTTTTTTGTATTTGCTAGGTTTTCTTCAGTTGCAGTGCGTTGAACTTCCTGGTCCACTGTGATCCTAGGTGTGACTTACATCTTTCAGCTGATCAGAATCATTGTTCAATCACTGAATTTTGGCAATGGCCAAATATTCGTTTAAGAGTTAAGTTCAGACGCAAGGTTGATATTTTAATTGTTACATTCATACGTTTTGGATTCCATGACTGGTCCCCCGGCATAAGTTATTACTGTGTGAGGCAGAGGTGGGAACAATTCACTGATGAGATTCTAGGATCTGTCTTAATTATATTGATGCATGTTTTTTTAGATGCTGCTGTAAATGGTAGTATTTTAAAATGTACTAAATTGCCTTTTTTGTCTTCTCTTTCTTTACTGTTTTGTAGGTGTGCAGCCGAGGAATCTGCATAGACCCACCAGTGAACTATTCTACTTTAGTAATTCTGTTATTCCTGTTTTTTCCTTGAATTAATTTAAATTAAATGTGATTTACACATTCTGAGTTGAAGTAATTTATTTTTCACAGTTCAAATACTCAACCATGTAATTTTAAACATATAGCAGCACATAAAATCAACTAATATTAGTTATTTGTTTGTTCAGGCACAGTTTTACAATTTAACTGAGGTTTGAAATGGTTTGACAGTGGATTTTTTGGACAGTGGCCCACATGTAGCCCACTTTGGCCCCACTTTTAACTATTTGGGACCCAAATGGGCCCATATAAAGAACATCTATACAGGCCCCACCATGGACCCTTCAGTTACCCTTCTGGGCTAACACACATGGGGCCCATGTGGCTCCGATGGACAAATTTCTCTGGGCCCCATTTGGGTTGCCCATGCAGGGCCCAAGTGACAGCCCATCAAAAACCCTCATGAGGCCCACATGACAATGTTGGCTGGGCTGTGATCTTGTTAGGACGACCGCAAGACTAATACCTGAGGTTATGCAGTGCCACCCTGATGAATTATTCTCTTAGACCTTTTCACCACTGTCCAACATCAAAACATACATTTTTGTGCAAATCTTCATGAAACATCAAAAATCCTCATCATGTGTAAATGGTGTAGTTTAATGAAGTGTTATTGTGTAAACTGTTGGTTTGTAACTTCAGGAAAGTCGCTATCTGGCTCAAACGACCAAAATGTAAGGAAGTTTAATATCCGACTCAAAGGATTAAATATAAGGAAGATTATCCGGTGTGCGCTGATCTGGAGATTGTACTCGCCCCAGTGTGTCAGTTAAAACACAGTACAGGATTCACAACACTCAAACTTTACTGGGTTTAGGATTTGATTGTGTAAGGCAGGGTATAAATTGTGTATAAATAATGAAATAATTTACACAAGTAACTCAACCAAAATTGGTCCCAGCTGTCAAAGAGCTCTCAAATCTCTCGCTATAATAGCTGATTTTGTTGCGTGTGGCAAACCTTTAAGGCATAGGGGGACATCCCTCTTGCATTAAATACTAAAAAGAAATAACCACAATTAAAATAAAAATACACAACTCAAAACATAACCCTTCACTCATAACTACAAAAAAAACACAGCAAACTTAAATCCCATACACAGAGGGATGCGCGCGCGCACACACACACACACACACACACACACACACACACACACACACACACACACACACACACACACAGAGAGAGAAAACAAGCACCATGAATTAAGCTGGCGACATAAGGCTGGGAAGGTGTCATCAATAGAAATAAAAAGAAAAAATACAAAAAAACCAAAGCCCCGACCAACCGGGCTTGTACACAAACAATTCACACGATACATGTGCTGCCACCATGCGGCACACTCCTGAAACCGGCCAACCAGGGGACCAAAAGCAATTGACAAACCTAAAACAGACAATACATCATATGCTTTATTCAGACACTAAACATTTTCTTAAACACAATTACCAACTGCCTTATTTCATTTTATTAACTTAACCACATTTACCTTCATCGGCTACCAAAAATGGCAACCAATCAGGATTTCAGCCTTCCTCCACATCTAAAACATTACAAAAAAACACTAAACATTTAAAACCATGGTTACCAACTGCACACTCACTTTTATTTAATTAAAATATTAAATAATTTACCTTCATTGGCAGATAGCAGATGTTCAAGCATTTATCCAGATCTGAATCAAAACACATTCCCAAAGAGAAATACAAAGAAAACCTTTCATGCCATCTTATTTAAAACAAAAAAAAAGACAAAGCCCATATATTTACCTACACCAGCAGCTGTCAACATATACAGTCAGCATTGCTCAATTGATCTGCATCTAAATAAACAAAAACAGTTTTCCCATACAATCAAAATAAATCCCTCTAAATAAACAAACTTGGCCTACCTCCTCTGGGGCGAATTCAAACACAACCAAACAAGGCAGCACTATATCCAATGTGCTTTTAAAACAAGGCCCACATTTCGAGGCCTCTTGCCCAGTGCCTGCTTAAAAAGTCTTGGAATAATTAACCAACCACACCCCTACTGGTAGGCGCTTGCCTGGCTACATGTGTATTAGAGCTGCCCGCCAGTGTATAGCGCATACACCGCCAATACTACAAATCTCAGAATGCTTTGTTAGTGCGGTGGCGCATCAGTCGAGACCACTGAAAAACTCTGCGTACTCAGCACTAAATTTACCCGGCGATTTACCGACTTTGAAGCCCAGAAATGCAGATTTGAACTGCTCAGTAATCTGTTTGTGGTTGACGTGGAAAGCGCACCAACCAACCTCCAAATGGAGCTGATTGAACTCCAGTGTAGAGACACGCTAAAGTCAAAGTACGACTCTGTGTGTGCTGCAAAGTTTCCATGTTTCCTCCCCGACACACTGCCCAACTCCGTGCCCAAGCTGCTCAAACGCTCTCTATGATCGGCAGCACATATCTGTGTGAGAAACTGTTCTCTTTGATGAAGATGAACAAAACACCACTCAGGAGTCTTATTGATAAACACCTTCACTCCATCCTGAGTATTTCCTCAGCTCAGAGCCTAAACCCAGACATTGATGCACATTGGCTTGAACCAATGTGCATCAGAGTAAATCAGAGTGTAGCAAACTGAGCTTGAATGAATGTTGTCTTTATGCACTTTTTCTACTCCAAGGCATGAACTGTTAATAGTTGAAAGATTTATTTATTTTTTTAATTAAAGGAAATTATTATTATTTTCGGGTGTTGTTGTTGCCCTGTAAAAAAAGATTTACATTAAAAAGTAATTTGAAAGGCTATAGATAGAGAGAGAGACATAATAAGAAACAAATACCACTGATGTGTGTTTTATTTCAAATTTTATTTCTCATGTGTTTATAATAATAATCTTTGGTTGTTCCAGATTCAATGTTTGTGCAAAACTGAAGTTTGAAATATGAAAAGGTTCAACATAACACATCTGGAGAGAAGGGAAAACATGCACAATTGCAGTAAATTTTTCAATAAAAATTGAGTTTGGCCCACGACTTCGTCCCATGTTTTTAATTTTGGCCCACTGTAAATTTGAGTTTGACACTCCTGGTGTATGGTGTGATACTTGCTGTCATCTGCCAGCTGCTGTTAAATGCTTTGCAAGAGTCATATGATGACTGCTGCTCAGTGTTCTGACCTTTTAAACTCTTGGTCAAGAATGGTGCACTCCAATGTCACAGAATAAATTATCATAAAGGATAATCTGGGAATAACCCTGTGGTGGTAAAGAGTGGAAATACAACCAAAGTTGTAGATTTTCTTTTTGTACCTTTAGATTTTGGATTACTTTTGGATTACTGGTTCTTTGATTTTTATTTTTTTATTTTTTTTACTTTTTTAAAACATGGAGCTTTCAACAAGTATGAGTTTGTCTCTGCACTTAAGTTTACATGTTCCCCTGTGGCACAGATATAACTGATGCAGCCAACCCTAGTTCAAGCCCCAACCCTGACAATTACTTTCAGTTGACTTCTTTGTTGGTTATGTCTGGACAAGTCCAATTCCTTGCATGTTCTGGTTAATAATACATATCTGTGTTGAATGAGAAAGCTAACATTTTCTACATTGTTAATTCTATTTATCTACAACTATTCAATATCTGTTATTAAGTAAGTGTCCCATCTTAAAGCAGGCTTGGCTTTCATTTGATGTTATGTGATGTTTTGTGAGAGACAGTATAAAATGATTATACAGACAAGATCTATATTTTCTGCAATATGTCTAGTTAGATATATTGATTAAAATATTTGTAAGTTTGAACAACACAGATGAACTGTTAACAGTCTTTGGAAGTGTATGGTGAATGTTTGTGGACTTTCCGTTGGCTCCGTCTCGACTATTTTTGCTGTCGGAAGAGCGCTTTTTTCCCTGTCTGAGGGTTTAAAAGCAGTGAGTGAAGGACATTCACCAGAACTACGAACACACACTACAGTAACCACATTAAGGGTACGTAATTTCTCTATTATGGCGAACATCCAGTTCACTCAGTGTGTGAAGTGTGACATGTTTATCAGTCTTTCTCCGTTGTTAGCGATAATTTTATCTGTGAGAAGTGTAAGCTAGTTTGCTCTTTGACGGAGAAGATCTTAGCATTAGAGGAGCGCATCCAGAGTCTAGAGAGAAGTAGTGAGTGTGAGAGCAGTCCAAGTTCTGCAGGGGAAAGTCTGGATGCCCTAGGTGAAGGTACTATTCCCCCGACTCCGGCATTAGAGCCCTCGCAGCGGGGCGAATGGGTGACGACTCGGCGGCATACTCGCAAAGCCAAAGCTAACGCTAAGGCTCGCCCACGGGAGCACCATTCCTCTCCGCTTCGCGTGTCCAACAGGTTTGCTCTCCTCAGTGAAGCACCCGCTGAGAAACCTGAAAGAGCTCTGGTTTTAGGAGACTCCATTCTGAGGCACGTGAAATTAGCTAGACCTTTAGGGGCACCAGCAGCACAGGTTATGTCTATACCGGGAGCCAGGGCGCCGGACAAAGCAGGTCAGCTTAGATTCTTAGGAAAGCACAGGTTCTCTAAGATAGTTTTTCACACAGGAGCTAATGATATACGCCTTCGACAGTCAGAGGTTACTAAGAGTAATGTTATAGAGGTGTGTAAATTAGCGAAGGCAATGTCCGATGCTGTAGTATGCTCTGGCCCCATCCCAATGCGACGTGGCGATATAGCCTACAGCAGGTTATGGTCGCTGAACTGCTGGATGTCTGAGTGGTGCTCCAAAAACAATGTGGGCTTCATTAATAATTGGAGCATTTTTGAGGGCAAGGCTGGCCTGTTAGGGCGGGACGGTGTCCATCCCACCCGGGAAGGTGCTGCTCTCATTTCTTGTAGTATAGGTCATAGTCTCAGAACAGCACTAGTTAACAAGTGACTGTCTAGAGCCAAGGCCAGGGAGCAGACAGACAGGCTAAACCGACCGTCTGCTAGCTGCACAGAGTCGTCACTCAGGATCCACCATATTGAGACTGTAGGAATAATAATAATTCTGATAATATAGGAATTATCAGAAAGTCTGTTTAAGTAACCTGATTAACATTAAATTAAATAGGACTGAACGCACAGCCAGCACCTCTGATCTAAAAATAGGATTGTTGAATATTAGATCTCTCACGCCAAAAGCGCTGACTATAAACGAAATTATTACCGACCAGGAGTTTAATATAATGTGTTTGACAGAAACGTGGATTAAATCGAATGAATATGTAGCATTAAATGAGGCGAGTCCTCCTGGGTATAGTTATATACACCAATCCCGTCTAAATGGCAGAGGAGGTGGAGTAGCAGCTATTTATAATAATAATCTAAACGTCACACAAAAGACTAAACACAAATGTAAAACATTTGAAGTTCTTTACACCAACATAAAATATTCAGTGTCTGAAAGCAGGTCAAGTCAGTTAATTCCACTAATTATTATTTATAGACCCCCAGGGCCCTACTCTGATTTTCTGATAGAATTTGCAGATTTCATTACAAATTTAGCTTCTTCTTTAGACAAAGCATTAATTGTTGGAGACTTTAATATTCATTTTGATAATCAGGAAGACTCCTTAAGAGCAGCAATTGTGTCCATTCTAGATTCAGTTGGAATTAATCAGAATGTTATAGGACCCACTCATAGTGGCGGACACACTCTCGATTTGTTGTTAACATTTGGATTAAAAATAAAAAACTTAGTCATAATTCCACAGTCTGAAGCTATTTCAGACCATTATCTAATCTCGTTTAAAATTTGCCTAAGTCATTGCATTTCTACCTCACCACGTTACCGTGTTAAGCGTACTTTCACGTCAGACCCCGCAGAGCTCGATTGGGCCACTGAACATCTAGAAACAACGTTACGTTACACTCTAGATGATGTAACTCCCCTTAAGACCAAAATGATCAGGGAGAAAAAATTAGCACAGTGGTATAATGATCATACGCGCACCTTAAAACAGAACACTCGAAAATTAGAACGTACAGTGCCCTCCACAATTATTGGCACCCCTGTTTAAGATGTGGTCGTGGACTTCTAAAAATTCTCCTTTTTTTTAAAACAACATAGAACCCAAATGCAAAAAAAGAGAAAAATCGCCCCTTTCATTTAAGTACATGTGTCCCACAATTATTGGCACCCCTGATGTTAATACTTTGTACAACCTCCTTTTGCCAACAAGACAGCGCTTAATCTCCTCCTATAACATTTCACAAGATTGGAGAACACAGAGAGAGGGATTTTTGACCATTCTTCTTTGCACAATCTTTCTAGATCATCCAGTGTCCTGGGTCCTCTCTTATGCACTCTTCTCTTTAGCTCGCCCCACAGGTTTTCGATTGGGTTGAGGTCTGGGGACTGAGATGGCCATGGGAGGACCTTGAGTTTGTGACTGCTGAACCACTTTTGTGTAGATTTTGCCACATGTTTTGGATCATTATCCTGCTGAAAGACCTAATGACGACCCATCTTCAGCTTTCTGGCAGAGGCCATCAGGTTTTTATTTAAAATATCCTGGTACTTCAAAGCGTTCATAATGCCATGCACCCTAACAAGGTTCCCAGGGCCTTTGGAAGCGAAACAGGCCCACAGCATCACAGATCCTCCAACATACTTCACGGTGGGCATGAGGTGCTTTTCGGCATACTCATCTTTTGTTTTACGCCAGACCCACTTAGAGTGTTTGTTGCCAAAAAGCTCAATCTTAGTCTCATCTGACCAAAGCACACGATCCCAGTTGAAGTCCCAGTACCGCTTAGCAAACTCCTGACGTTTACGTTTGTGAGTGTTAGTGAGAAAAGGCTTTTTCCTTGCATGCCTCCCAAACAGCTTGTTGGCATGTAGAGAGCGTCTGATGGTTGTTTTGGAGACTCTGTGACCCCAAGATGCCACTCTTTGATGCAATTCTGTGACGGTGAGCTTGGGAAATTTTTTTACTTCTCTTACCATCCTCCTCACTGTGCGTTGTGGCAAGATAAACTTGGGACCTCTTCCAGCCTTGTTTGTCACTGTTCCAGTTGTTTTAAACTTCTTAATGATTCCTCTGACTGTAGATACCGGCAAGTTAAGGCGAGTGGCTATTTTCTTGTAGCCATTGCCTGACTTATGAAGGTCGACACACATCTGCCTTACTTGAATGGTGTGTTCTCTTGTCTTTGCCATGTTGACAAATGGGTAAGAGAATTAGGCCTCTGTGTCACGTCATATTTATACCCCAGGGAAACAGGAAATCATGAATTACTAATTAAAAGTCCCTAGATACCCTGACCAACCTTAGCAACTACAGAAAAATATATAAAAAAAAAAAAACTGACATTTTTCAGAGGAATTGTTAGGGGTGCCAATAATTGTGGCACACATGATTTCAAGTTTTTTTTTTTTTTTTAAATGTGTGATTTTTTTTACCACCAAAGTAATGTACTTAAATGAAAGGTTGGATTTTTCTCTTTTTTTGCATTTGGGTTCTATGTTGTTTTAAAAAAAAGGAGAATTTTTAGAAGTCCACGACCACATCTTAAACAGGGGTGCCAATAATTGTGGAGGGCACTGTAAATGGCGTCAAACAAAATTAACAGTATTTCAAATAGCATGGAAGGAGAGCCTCCTAAATTATAGAAAATCTCTTAGTGCTGCTAGATCAGCATATTTCTCCACCCTCATAGACAATAACAAACATAATCCTAGATTTTTATTCAGCACGGTAGCAAAATTAACAGGGAATAAAAGCACTGCACTAACATGCACACCACCAATAGGTAGTAATGATTTCATGAACTTTTTTAATAATAAAATTGAAAACATCAGGCAAGAAATCCAGACGGTTAATATAAATCCAAATTATTTTACAAGTAACCCTGTAGACAGCAGTGTAATTATAACGGATAATCAACTACAAAGCTTCACTCCTATTCAAGAAAATGACTTAATTTCATTAATCTCCTCATAAAAATCATCAACCTGCATTCTCGATCCCTTGCCTACTAGTTTCTTTAAACAAATAACTCCAGAGATAATCAAACCTGTTTTAAAAATAATTAACTCTTCCATTAGCACTGGTTATGTACCTAAATCCTTCAAACTGGCAGTTATCCACCCCCTTATTAAGAAACCTGACCTTGACCCATGTCAGTTGTCCAACTACAGACCGATATCAAATCTCCTCTTTATATCCAAAATTTTAGAAAAGGTTGTAGCACAGCAGTTATGCTCACACCTACTTATGAATAACATTTTTGAAATGTATCAGTCAGGATTTCGGCCTCATCATAGCACAGAGACGGCGCTAGTTAAGGTGGTAAATGACCTGTTATTGGCCTCTGATCAGGGTTTTGTCTCCTTACTTGTTTTGCTCGACCTTAGTGCAGCTTTTGACACCATTGATCACACTATACTGCTTGCTAGACTTGAGAACGTTGTAGGAATAAAGGGAACAGCTCTCTCTTGGCTCAGGTCTTATTTGACTGATCGCTATCAGTTTGTGGATGTAAATGGTGAGTTCTCCACACTCTATGAGGTAAAGTTTGGTGTTCCTCAAGGATCTGTCTTAGGCCCACTGCTTTTCTCTTTATATATGCTGCCTCTTGGTGAAATCATTCATAAACATGGGATTCGCTTCCATTGCTATGCTGATGACACACAGCTGTATATTTCAGCAAAGCCAGATGAGCTAGATCAGCTTAACAATGTTGAGAAGTGTGTAAAGGACATTAGACAGTGGATGCTTAATAACTTTCTTCTGCTCAACTCAGATAAGACGGAAGTACTTTTACTAGGACCACATGCAGCTAGAAATAAACTTTTCGATTACGTAGCATCTCTGGATGGTGTTTCTGTTTCAGCGTGTACGGCTGTCAAAGACCTTGGTGTGATTATTGACCCGAGTCTTTCCTTTGAGTCTCATGTCGGAACTCAGAGCCCGTCTCTGAGGCGACACATCGAGGGTGGATTTCTTTGCTCAGAGGATTCCCAATAATGCCCAGCCAATTCTAGAAAAAAACACAAATATAATAGACACAAACCGCCAATGAAGGATCCTCAGTCTCAGATGAGTAAAAGCAAAACTTCTTTATTCCATACAAGTTCCAGTGAGCTCAATAGAAGAGGGGTACCACACATCACAATGAACAGCACATCAAAAATGATAGAGCACGCCAAAGTGAGGAAGTACACTGACTGTTTGTTTCACGCTCGTATTTATACCCTGTAGCCAACGTGTCTTTCTATTTTTTCTAATTCCTTGACCTTGAATAATTCCCCTTATGTCTCGGATCTTGCCTTCTTTGTCAGTAATTCCCCTTATGTCTCGGATTTTGCCTTCCTTGTCAATTCCCCTTATCTTTGGCCTTGGTGTTCATTCTTCCAACAACACCATATTTGGAGTTCCTGTTTTTTCCGTTTCCCCTTATTTCCGGCCCATAATTTTATATTAAAAAAATATATGAGTGAGTATAAAGCCCTTATTCTCTGGATTCAACCATACGTTCTTCAGTCTCCCAAGTGTGAACAACCTTTTTGCGGCCTATTTTGTCCTCCTGCATTTGCAATGGGTAAGTGTTATGCTTTATTCTTTTTATAATGCTGTTTAGCTATTTCTACTTTCATTTAATTGAGTTATATCATTGTATTAGATTTGTTTGTATACTGTGCTTGATTATAATACTTTTAATTAATAGTTGTACATTAATTGTACATAAATGTGATTGTTACATAGTGTATAGAATTTTTTCTTGAGTGTTATCCTTTGCCTATACCCAGCTGTCACTGTGATGTTCCCTGTTTTAACATCTTATCTCTTTTGGTCTCTTTTGCTCAGCTCCACCACGCCTATCAGCTCCACCACGCCTGCCTCCTAGAGCATCTCCGATGGGTATTCTTCGCAGACAATTTCGCCAGTTGCAGCGCTCCTCGCTTGCTGCTGAGCTTACTCATTTTCTTGAACAGCTCTCCAGCCCAAGTATCCCAGTTAATGCCTTCGTGCCTCCTCGCATTGTGCGGAGCGTTTCTACGCGTGATGGGAGCTCACAGACTTCTCCTGACCTCAACAATCGTCGCGAATGTTCCTGCTTACCTGACAGAACACCACAGTTTTCTCCCTATCCTTCACACTGGTCTCCCACTGATTATACCCCTACGTCTCCCGTTCCGCCAAACCAACGTGTTCCTGTGCCCTTACCCGTCCCTGGGCCAAGCTACTCCTTCATGTCTCCTGCAGCTGCAGAACCCCGCACGCCCTGCTATTTCAATAAAGATGCTTAAATTCCCTCAAGTTTGTTTCCTGTCTTCCTTTGTCTATTCCATACACTCATAACATTCAGTCAGACTCTATCCTACTCACACATGTAAATACCTTATTATTATTTTATACTTAATGTAAATTAATGTTTGATTACCATATAGATTAAATAGGTTTTGTCAGATTACTTCTATTGTCTCTAATAAGTTCTATATTTAATCAGGTTAATTAGGTTATTTTAGTTTGATTAATATTAGTTTGAGTATAACACACGCTAGATATGGTTGATTAAAATATTTTTCTCGACATTACTCCCCCCTCTGAGACTTTATAGTCTCACACTCCACTTATATTTGCTAATATCCATTTCTCAATCATACATGTCATGTAATACAGCAGTAGAACAAAGTAAAAGTCTTTGACTTCTTTGGCACATGTAGTTTTCTTCTGACCCAGATACTTTGCGTATCGCAGGGGGTCTTGTTGGAGCCCTGGAAGAGGTTACTAGCACTTTACCAGGCACTCGTGTTTTGATATCCACGTGAATATGTTGGTCCAAGGAAAAAGGTCCATTTAAGGCTTAATATCCACAGTGATTAAAATGCCAAATTGAAAAAAAATGTGAAATAAAAGAAATAAAAGAAATAAAAGCAAAAACATACTAAGAAATAAAAGTAAAAACATATAAAAGAAATAAAAGCAAAAACATACTAAGAAATAAAAGTAAAAACATATTAAGAAGCATACTCGTCGGCATTACTCCCACCTTCACAGTAATGGGTGCGCTGAACCACAACATTGATGAACTAGGAGTGGGCGAAAAACCCTGTAGACAATTATGCCAGGGAAAATTCCCACTCTGCCCGCCAGCGGCGCGACAGTGGAATCACCACCAAGGTCACCCTCAGTCGTGGTTGTACATGCAGCTAAATGTGATACATAAAAAAGAATAAAGACTAAGAAAGAATAAAGACTAAGAAACTAAACAGTATAGTTCGCATAAAGCCAATGCGGTAAGGGAGCGGATATATGGCGACCAGTCCGTATTGCAAACCACACAGCGTTGTACCATTTAAGGCGAGAACGTCTACCACTCATTGTGATAACTTCCGAGTCTATGGCACGCATACGGCATCTGCGAATCAGAATGGGGCGACAATGCCACTTCCGCTGTTTTGCCGGTTCCGTTGTCCATAGAACATAGCCTCCTAAGGTAATGGTGTAGTATGTAACAGTAGTGCGTTGCATAACGAAGGCCGTACGCAGGAAACTATGGGTGTTTCGGGCTCTTGTTGAGAAGGAAAGAACCCCAAATGATTCGGCCAGAGAGATAGCGCGACATATAGTGAAAACACGGGTGACCATCTGGAGTCCACCAGGAAGATCATAAACAGAGTTCTGAATGGAGTCTAACCACATTCCCTCAGGAGAAAACATGTTAGCATGACGTATGATGGCGGCCACAGGTCTACGCTGGTCCTCATCTGTTTCCCAAGCAAACTCATCCCTTTGTGTAGGATAACCGAACCACTCATGGGGTCCATCATAGCACCGGTCACCCAAAGGACAGTCGTCACAGCCCTGGCACCACAAGCAATGTGTC
Organism: Silurus lanzhouensis; assembly: GCA_039877035.1. Taxonomy (NCBI): domain Eukaryota; kingdom Metazoa; phylum Chordata; class Actinopteri; order Siluriformes; family Siluridae; genus Silurus; species Silurus lanzhouensis. Next base: position 18,183 of record JBCEWE010000725.1, read on the forward strand.
TGAAGGTCAAGGGTTAGGGCTGCACACGCCTCACAGGGACCCCTGAATGTGTTGAAGGCGAAGCGATATCCCTCATAACATGTTTCTGCGAACGCACACACACCAGGAAACAGCCGCAGATTCGGCTGTAGCCACCTGGGTTCACCAGCAGCCATGTTCCTGCACACAACATAAAGAACTCACAACAACAACATGGTTCATACAACATAATTAGGACAGCAAGCATCTTGAAGCACTTTTCATGAAAGTGGGAAATATAGAAGCAAAACTCTGCGGGCATGTCATCAGTATCAAGATTAGTAATCAGGCACAGATGGATAGATGGCTAGACAGATATATATATATATACATAATAAAAAGGATATTAGTAAAAGGATATGTTTGGTGAACGTTATTCGTGTCCTTCGTTCAAAGCCAAAAATTCTGCTTTCATGTCCACGTAGACGTTATGGTCCATAGCAGCATAGATGTGTTCTGTAGTAGATTCCTGCTCCATAACAGCCGTCATTGGGAGCTGTACATATTGTCCGAACAGTGAGTGCACAGTCTTGCTGATAAGAGCATGGAGACAGGGAACTCCACAGCAAACAACACATGCCACGGCTGCAAGAATAATGGCAAGTGTAGTTACAATACGTAGCAGTCCTGCAAACCAGCTTGAAGAAAAAAGCCAACTTAGCCAACTGGTAAGTGTGGATTCCTTCGCATTATTGGAGACCATTTCATCCCGATCTTTCTCCATTCGGTCAAGTAGAGCGTGTAGCGGACCTGCGGAGCCAGTGTAAAGAGGAATAACCGTACAACAGTCCTCACCAATAAAATGGCATACACCTTGGTCTGGGCCAAGCATTTTGTCAATCGCGAACCTATTCTGTACAGCCATTAATGTAGTGGCATGAAGTTGTTCTGATATCAGTTTCAAGGCTTCAATTGTGTGATTAATAAAACGTTGTTGGTTGTACCAAATATAATTTATCCAGGCCATATTGCGATCTATCTGAATCCAAGGGAGAAACAATGTCAATGCCTTGGAGGCGCCCTTGTCCAGAGCAGCAAATTCAACCGGAACACCTACTGGAGTGCCCTTCCAACTTATATAGATTTCAGGATCCGGGCCCCATGAAGGTAGCCTAGATTTATTAGTGATCGTGAGATACTTGTCCTTATAATTATTCATGATACTAGATAACAAAGTTTTTTCAACGTCATCCTGAAGAGTGCTTCGACGTCGTCTTGACCTAACCATGTCATTTAAACGAGTCTCATTTACCGCCATAACAATGAGACGTCCTTCTAGAATTACAGGTGCACAGCGACCATGCCATAGGCTAGGTAGAACCTGCAGCACTTCCTTTCTGCCACAGAACCAGAATATGTCTGCTAGGGGCAATGTGCCCCTTCTCAAGCTTGGGACATGAAATTGACTATTTACTTTAACGTCACACTTTTGTGTGGAGGAATTACAAGACTGCCTTAAGTTAAGTATGTGAAAAGTTGCATCAATCTGTTGGTCGCATGTCTCCTCAGGCAGTGATCCCACAGTAATTACTCCTCTTGCACAATGGGAAAGTTTGTCCTGGACGCACAATCACCCGCAAATCATCATTACTAAGCGTAGTCAGGGGCTGATATTCACATGCAGCACTACGTGAGCGCATCCAGTCGGCTCCATAATCAACAGCAGCTGAACCCAATAGACATATAGCTGGACAGAGATGAGTGGTGTCATAAGGTGCTTTATCACATGCCTCTAACCCTACTGTCGGCATAACACGAGGTGGACGTCGAGATCTTCTGTCACATACAATACATGTAGAGTTAGGCACTGCTGCACGCCCTGAATCTACTAACCATTGTCTGTATAGGTTTAGGTTAGGCTGCATGTTTGAAGCTTCAGTATATTGTTTTACTGATGTTACATTGAACCTTTTAGTACATCCGACACAAATTGGGGCTTTTGGGTTGGAGGGATAGCTGGGGTTCTTGTATCTAAAACTAAGTTGTATTCTTGGTAGGTTCATTCCTTCCTGCCAGTTAGGGACATATATTAGAAGCTTATATAAATCAGTCCCATACACTAGAGATTCTGCTGAGGTCCTTTCGAACGTGTCATGCGGGATCCCTACATGGGGAAAACCATAATACCATAAAAACGTGATAGCAACGCAATTGCGGTAGCCCATCCTACGATCTACTACTACAAGGGGTACTCCTGTGACCACTATAATATCTGTTCCCTTCTCTATGTCAGTTATTCGAGCCTCAAGTCTCATCTCATATTTGGGGGTGTTTGCTGTCTCTGTTGAGTTGTGAGGATGAACTAGGGATATGGTATATGTCACAAATATATGTTGTGCAGTTACAGAAAGGAATGGTAGGACCTTGGTGTTATTTAAAACGCCCAGTGCACACCGGAATTGTTTTGCAAGCACATTTCTTGCCAAATTTTCAGAGACCCTAGCAGCCTCTGCTGAAGTGAGACTGGTTTTAGCAAGGCGGTTTGGAACTTCTGTTAAAGTGAGACTGGTCTTAGCAAGGTGTTTTTGAGCTTCTGCTATGAGACTGGTTTTAGCAAGGTGTTTTTGAGCTTCGGCTATGAGACTGGTTTTAGCAAGGCGATCCCGAGCTTCTGCTAAAGTGAGACTGGTTTTAGCATTAGCAAGACGATTTGGAAGCCCTAGTGGTTTAGATCTTTTGTGTCTGTATGTGGACGTATTTTGTTTTTCTGGATATGCTGCCGGCTGAGAGCAGTTATTTAGAGAAATGTTAGACACAGGGACTGACACATCTGCTGGTTGATGATGATATTGGGTAAGGGAAATGTATGTACAAATGAACCATACTACTAAAGCCATGACAAGTACTGCCCAGTCTCTTTTGGTGGGGTGAGTCTGTTTGGGTTTTGGGGAATTCTTCATCATGGTTCCAAAGGTAGGTCCAAAGGCAGGTCGATATCTAAGTCTACTAGATCTTGTAAATTAAGGGTGTCAAATTGTTCAGGTGGAGTGACAGTGTCTTCTTCGCTGCCTAATAGTCTCTGTACAGTCTCTTCCAGTTTGTCAGAGTCTAGTGTGTCATGCGGTGGTCGTGAATCAACCTGATACGAACAGCCTGCCTTCGGTTCTCCTTCAACGGGTTGTGGCTGTGTTGGTTCCCCTTCGACTGGCCGTGACTGTGTGATTTTGGCACGTGTCCTGTATGCTGGTCCTCTGTCCTGTGCTGGGCCTGCGCCGCCGTCGTCGTCCTCTGAGTCGTCAGAGTGGGCGCAGTGTGCCAACTCAGCCTGAGACTTCCTCCACTGTGGTCCTTTCACTGCAGCTCTGCAACAATGGTTAAGATGATACTAGTATTCCTTACCTTCAACCTTGACTGCGGTAGGAGTCGCTAGTACCACCTTGAATGGGCCTTCACGTCGTGGCTCACTCCAGTGTTTCCTTTTGAACACTTTGATATACACGTAGTCACCTGGTTGCACCTGCTGCAGTGGCTCATCAACCTGTACCCCGTGTGTGGCTTCACGGACCTGTGAATATAAAGTTCTGTGTATTTGCGTCAGATGTTTGCAATAACTAGACATGTCTGCTTCAAGTTGGTCAAGTGAGGAGCCTGTGTAGGGTCCTTGTGTAAAAGCCACTGGCATGGGTCATCCAGTCAGCAGCTCATGTGGTGTTAGGTGTGTATTGCGATTCGTTTGAGAGCGCATTTTCATCAATGCCAGTGGAAGAGCCTGTACCCAATTCAAATCTGTGCTTGCACATATTTTTGCTATTTTCTCTTTCAACACCCCATTTGCTCTCTCAACCATTCCCTGTGACTGTGGATGGTAAACACACCCCATTCTTTGCTTGATACACAAAGCTTTTGCAAATGCCTTGATCACATTATTTACAAAATGTGGTCCATTGTCAGAGCTCAGTTTGTCAGGTATCCCGAACCTTGGAATCACTTCCCTGATCAAAAACTTAGCTACGGTCTTTGCGTCATTCTTGGCAGTAGCTGTTGCCTCCACCCATCTGCTAAAACGATCTATCACTACCAAGATGTATCTTTTCCCTTCCTTCCTGTCTGCCATGTCCACAAAGTCCATCATCAAATGTCGAAATGGTCCCCTTGGTTCAGGAATGTGACTAATTGGTGCTGTGAAATGTTTTCTGACATTACGTGCTGCTCATAGCTCACAGGACCTCAGGAATTTGTCCACCATACTGGCCAGATATGGCGACCACCAATTCCTTCGGATTGTGTCTATGGTCTCCCTACGATTACAGTGATCTACCCCATGTGCTTCAGTAATGAGCCTTGGTAAAAGAGCTAACGGTGCCACCCACACTCCATCAATACTTCTCCATAACCCTGTGTTGGGATCTTGTACTGCACCTCGTTTCTTCCACCTCTCTTTCTCTTCCCCACTTGCTACATCCTGATATTCCCCAAGATCTTCCTCTGTTACCTGCCCTCGTACTTCCTCATGTTCTTCATCCTGCACCATCATCACTTTCACACAGTCTTCTTCTACTGCTGCACTCTTAGCTGCCTCATCTGCTGCTGCATTACCTCTACTGACCATATCCCCATCAGATTTGTGGGCTTTTCACTTCACAATGGCTAATGCCTTTGGAAGCATCATCGCTTTGAGCAAATCAGAAATTGCAGGACCATGAAAAATGGATGATCCATCAGCTCTCTGGAAACCCCTTTGTTCCCAGATGGGTCCAAATGTGTGACATACCCCATGTGCATATGCTGAATCAGTGTAAATAGTACACCTTCCTCCTGCTCCCAGCCTACATGCTGCTGTTAAAGCTTTTATTTCTGCCAATTGGGCAGAACAAGGTTGTGGCACACTTACACTAGCTAGTACTCGAAACGAGTCATCTTCCTCATTGTGCATGACCACAGCATATCCTGCTTTATTGCCATCATTTGCACGATAGCAAGAGCCGTCCACAAACAAAACAATTTGGGCATCTTGCAGTGGTTGGCTCTCTAGGTCATCTCTAGCTTTTAGAAATTTCTCTGCTTCTGTAGTGCACTCATGGGGAAGTCCCTCATCTGATAAGACCACTTGATCAGCTGGATTGATTGTGAGGCATCTCTCAATTGTTAGTTCTGGCGCAGACAGAGTTACATCATATCCTGTTCTACGTGCATTCGTGATCACAAACTTTTGACTTGTCAGTAGAGCATGTAATGCATGAGAAGTATACAGGGTCACTGGATGACCCATCGTGATTGTTGATGCTTTTTGATAGGCAAATGCTGCCGCTGCCAATCCTCTGTAACAAGGTGGCATGTCTTTTTCCACATTGTCCAAAGCTGTACTATAGTATGCAATTGGCTTCTTTCCCATGCTCTGTTGCTGTTGTGCTAAAATGGCTGATGCAAAACCTCGCCTTTCTGACACATAGAGGTGAAATGGTTTTGTGTAGTCTGGACAGGCTAGTGCAGAAGCAGATTTTAGATCACTTTTGATAGTTTCAAAAGCCTTTTTTCCTTCCTCTGTCCAGATTAAACGTGCGCTAGATTTTGTCTGATCAGCTGCTTTCATCATGTCTCTGAGAGGTTGTGTTTTTAACGCAAAATCACAAATCCATGGTCTGCTAAAACCTGCTAAACCCAGGAATGACAACATCTGTTGCACTGTTTGAGGTTGTGGTGTTTTCTGAATTGCTTCTACATGTGAGGGCGAGATTTTGCGTGTAGTGCCTTCGAGCACTCTACCCAAATATTCTACCTTTTGTTGGCAGAATTGCAATTTTTCCTTACTGACCTTGTGTCCATTATGAGCTAGGGTTTCCAGGACCTTTAATGAGTCCTTCATGCACTGTTCTTTAGTTTGACTACAAATCAGTAGGTCGTCCACATATTGGAGCAAACTGCTTTGAATGTCTAGGTCTGCCAGGTCTCGCGCTAACACCTGGTTAAAAATTGACGGACTTTCACAATACCCTTGTGGTAGACGTGTATAAGTGTATTGTTTTCCCCCGTATGTGAATGCGAACAGAAACTGAGACTCAGGATGCAGAGGTACACTAGAAAATGCTGAGCATAAATCAATCACAGTGTACCATTTAGTCCCTTCAAGGATGTTTGTTAACAGTGTGTGTGGATCGGGTACTACAGGATTTTCTGCTACCACCACACGGTTTATTGGTCTTAAATCATGGACCAATCTCCACTTATCTGAATTTGGTTTTCTGACCGGAAAAATGGGTGTGTTGCAAGGGCTGTTTGTTGGAATTAACACTCCTGCTTCAACTAGTCCCTCAATGGTTGGTCTTATTCCCTCTATCGCTTGTTGCGACAATTGGTATTGTTTCTGGTAAGGTAATTGCACATTGGGTTTTAATTGAATTTTCGCCAACCCTGATGACTTAACTAACCACCATGATCTGTCTGATGTTTAGTCCATAGCTTTTCCGGAATTTGTTTCAGTACCTGTTCTTCAATTCAATTCAATTCAATTCAATTCATTTTTATTTGTATAGCGCTTTTAACAATGAACATTGTCTCAAAGCAGCTTTACACAGATAATGTGGTGATTAAATGTAAATATGTTCTTTATAAGTATGTTTGTCCCTGATGAGCAACTGTGGCAAGGAAAAACTCCTCGAGATGGCATAAGGAAGAAACCTTGAGAGGAACCAGACTCAAGAGGGAACCCATCCTCATCTGGGTCGCACCAAATGTCCATTTGAAGCATATATACAAAGTTGCGGGGTACAGTAATGATGATCAGAAGCAAACTGCACTCCCGAGTCAGTGCAGCAGACCGCCGACACCAACTACAGTCCAATCCATCCTCAAAGCACCCGTTCTACTCCGGAATTTAATGGAACCACCCAAGGTGTTGATGAGATACCGTCCCAAGCTGCACAGAAGTGTGAAGATCCACGGAGGGTAGAGGGGCAGGAACAGTGGTCACTGGAGCCTCAGGAGCATGTTTAACTCGATCAAGAGAGAGAGAGAGAGAGAGAGAGAGGGTGACGGGAAGAGAAGGATATGGATTATTAAGTGTAACTATTGGTGTATGAAAGTTAATGTCACTGTGCAGTTTGGACTCCGGCAAGACTCGCTATGGCAGCATAACTAAAAGGGAGAACCAGAAGGTAACACAGACATGAGGGATCTCTGGGATAAGAGACGACCCACCACACCACCGTCAACAAACCTGAGTTACCGTGTGAATGTGAGGGGACGACAGCATACAAATATACCAGTTCACCAAACACTCTATATCCATGCTCCCTCCAGATCTGAGCCTTTACCTAAGAAAAAAAAAAATCTACTGATAAAAGGCTTGACTAAATAAATAGGTTTTCAACCTCGACTTGAACACTGAGACCGTGTCTGAGTCCCGAACACTGATTGGAAGGCTGTTCCATAACTGTGGGGCTTTATAAGAGAAAGATCTGCCCCCTGCGGTAGTCTTCATTATTTGAGGAACCAACAGATAGCCAGCACCTTTTGATCTAAGTAGGCGTGGAGGATCATACTGGTACAGAAGTTTACTCAGATACTGCGGTGCGAGACCGTTAAGTGCTTTATACGTCAGTAGTAATATTTTATAATCAATGCGAGATTTGATTGGGAGCCAGTGTAGACTGATTAAAACAGGGGTGATGTGGTCATATTTCCTAGATCTGGTGAGGACCCTTGCTGCTGCATTCTGGACTAACTGAAGCTTATTTATGCACTTACTCGCACACCCAGACAGTAAAGCGTTACAGTAGTCCAATCTAGAAGTAACAAAAGCATGAACTAGTTTTTCTGCATCCTGTAACGACATCATATTTCTAATTTTAGCAAATTAGAAAAAAATTTTCTAAGGTGAAAGAAGGCGATCCTGGTGATATTGTTCACGTGAGACTCAAAGGAAAGACTCGGGTCAATAATCACACCAAGGTCTTTGACAGCCGTACATGCTGAAACAGAAACACCATCCAGAGATGCTACGTAATCAGAAAGTTTGCTTCTAGCTGCATGTGGTCCTAGTAAAAGTACTTCCGTCTTATCTGAGTTGAGCAGAAGAAAGTTATTAAGCATCCACTGTCTAATGTCCTTTACACACTTCTCAACACTGTTTAGCTGATCTCTCTCATCTGGCTTTGCTGAAATATACAGCTGTGTGTCATCAGCATAGCAATGGAAGCGAATCCCATGTTTATGAATGATTTCACCAAGAGGCAGCATATATAAAGAGAAAAGCAGTGGGCCTAAGACAGATCCTTGAGGAACACCAAACTTTACCTCATAGAGTGTGGAGAACTCACCATTTACATCCACAAACTGATAGCGATCAGTCAAATAAGACCTGAGCCAAGAGAGAGCTGTTCCCTTTATTCCTACAACGTTCTCAAGTCTAGCAAGCAGTATAGTGTGATCAATGGTGTCAAAAGCTGCACTAAGGTCGAGCAAAACAAGTAAGGAGACAAAACCCTGATCAGAGGCCAATAACAGGTCATTTACCACCTTAACTAGCGCCGTCTCTGTGCTATGATGAGGCCGAAATCCTGACTGATACACTTCAAAAATGTTATTCATAAGTAGGTGTGAGCATAACTGCTGTGCTACAACCTTTTCTAAAATTTTGGATATAAAGGGGAGATTTGATATCGGTCTGTAGTTGGACAACTGACATGGGTCAAGGTCAGGTTTCTTAATAAGGGGGTGTATAACTGCCAGTTTGAAGGATTTAGGTACATAGCCAGTGCTAATGGAAGAGTTAATTATTTTTAAAACTGGTTTGATTACCTCTGGAGCTATCTGTTTAAAGAAACTAGTAGGCAAGGGATCGAGAATGCAGGTTGATGATTTTGATGATTTTGATGATTTCTTCTTGTTCAGCCTGTTCTACCTTCTGTTGCCATTGTCCTACCTGCCCTACTTGTGTTCTCAATTGCATCTGTCTGTTGATCAAAATAGTGTGAGCTATCACACTATCTTCAGCTGTTAGTTTTATTTTGAGATATTTCCTGTCTGATGTCATGCTCATATCTTCTTCCACTGGTATCCATTCAGTTATCTGACTTGCTTCTCTGACCATTGGCCCTAAGTCTTTTGATTTAAAATTTTGTCCGATCATTAGGGAGACATGTGGAACAGAGTTCTTGACTGAATACCACTGTGCAACGTGGTCTGGTAGTTGTACTGTTGCAGCTATCCCTTGGAGACCAAGTATCACGTTTTCTGCTTTGAGACTGTACTGGTTCCCTTCTACATGTTCTCCCCACAACGTCTCATATTCTTCATCTTGTCCCCCCTCATCAAACCTCATTGTGCAGTGCCATGGTTTTCTGGTTTCCACACAATCTGGACGCATGTTCGTGAACCACGTTTTCCAGTGGTCATACAGCTTGTGAAGTTCTGAGGATGTCACGTCGAGTTCCAGCCAATAGACTTTATCCAGTGTTTGTTGTTCTATCTTCCTTTCTACCATCACACACTGTTGAGCTAGGATTTCAGAAAGTTCGACCCACACTCCTGTAGGTCCACAGAAGATTTTATAATAGATTTGCTGGGGTATCAGGGGAATACAACAATGGTGCTTGTATTGTGATTCCTTCTACTGTTATGTCTTGTGGCTCTGTGAAATGCAAAGTTTGAGTTTTACCCGAGAAGCCTACTGTCTTTACTGCTTTGCGTGAGAGGGGGAGCTTAGAGCCTTCTTTTCCAATGCTTGTGAATGTTGCTCCTGTGTCAATCAAAAACGATGTCTGGAGCTGGTTACTCACATCCACCATTATGGTTGGTTCTTGTGCAGGGTACAGTGAGGTGGGGCACTGTACCAGCTCCCCCTCTGGCTTCTCTGGGCATCTTCACATGTTACCTTGAGGTGGTCCCGGAGGGCCGCCTCTAAAGTTTGCCTGAGTTTGTTGATTCTGCTGGTTCTGCTGAACCTGGCCCATCCATGGTCCTGTCCAATTTCCGGGGTCTTGCCAGCTTTGATTTTGTTGCTGGTTTCCTTGCTGTTGTCTTATTGGATATGGGCAGTTTCTCATCATGTGATTGGGATCTTGACAGTTCCAGCATCTTCCTCCTCTTGGTTGTTGATAATTTCTTGGTTGAAACATTCCTCCTCTTCCTCTGCCTCTTCCTTGTCCCCACCCTCTGTTTTGTGGTGGATATTGTTGATACGTTGGATAGGTCATTATTGGTTGTCCCACAGGCATTAGTTGCTGATTTCCTTGATCTGGTATGGTTTGACTGGCTGGATCTGCTGTGCAGTTGTTGGTATCATCATGACTGCTGCTTGTTTAGCTGAACTTTTCTCTTCTTTGCGTTTTTCTTGATTTTCTTGTTTGCTCCGTGCTATCTCTCCAAGCTGTGCTTTGTGCAGCAATGTTATTAAATCTTCTGCTGCTTGTTTATTTGCTTCCTTCTTTTTCCTGTGCATTTCCACAGCATGTGTGACATTTGCCTGGAAAGCTGCCCAGGGCAGGGCATTAAGTCCCACAACTGATTCAAGCTTCTCTTGCACTTCACTTGGAAGTGCCCTCTTCAACATTATCTTGAACAATGTGAGGTTAGCCGTTGTCTCATCCCATGCTGACCCCATCTCTTCAGCCCATGCTTTCTGTAATTTAAGAATGAAGGCCGCAGCTCCTTCTTTTTCGTCCATTTTCAGGTTTTCCACCTTGGTTAGATCAGATTGAGTTGGGTATGCGGATCGAAGTGCATTCCACACGTCGTTTCTTTTTACTCCAAATGTCCAGCGATCATACTTTTGATCCTTCCCCACGTCTCCTAGTTGTGCCTGATCCAATATTTCTATCATCTTAGCTTTTCCCAATGACTGTGTCAAGATCGCCTTGATATCTCCCATAGCCAGCATCTGATCCATGGTTTGTTCTTCAAAGCGTGTTATCCATCTTTGTGCTCCTTCACATATGTTAGGCAGTCGGCTTATTAGTCCCGTAAGATCCATAAATGACCATGGTGTGTATACTGATTCTGTGCCTTTTATAATGACTGGCATCTGTAAAGATCTTTGGTAATTGGGACTTGTCCATTCTCCTTCTTCCATGTCTTTTTCCTCATCATCGTGGTCTTTTCTCTGTACTTGTGACCTTGTCATCCTTCGATCATATGGACAGTCCGCTACGGCTTCTTTTGCTTTTTTCTGCTTTTCCTTCCTTCCAGCCTTTACATTGGTTTTTGGCTGATTCATTGATAGTTGAGATTCTAGCTCATTAATATATTGTTGGCACTGGTCCATTCTTTCTGCGCTTTTCTGTTCTGCTCTCTGTATCTCTGCGTCGAGTTGGGCATGTTCATGTTGGTATAGCTTCACCTTTAAGTGATGATTTTCACCTGTCACCTTCGTTATGATCTCCTTTGTCTGGTCCATTTCTCTTCGAGTGTCTTTTAGAATTTCCTCCATTTTCTCCATCCTCTTTTGGGTTTCTGCCAGTTCTTGTCTGTTTGTTGCATTTTCTTCTTCCTGAAGCGTCATTTCTTCTTTTAGAGCTTTCACCTCTGTGCGCAGTGGATCACTTCTCAGTGGCATTTTTGGTGTCATTTCCAATATTTCATGAACATGCACCTTTTCCCCTTTTTCTGGGTTCAGGACAACAAAATCTTCTTCATCCTTGCATTCTTCTGAGTTTGAATCTTCCTTCCTTTCATTCTTGTTTCTGACGTCTGGAAGAGATGTGGCTTTGCTCAATCTTTCCTGTACTTTAGGTGTGCTTTCACACCTTTCTTGCCTTCGTGTTTGCTTTTTCTGGTGATGTCTTTGATTCTGGTCGTACTCAGGTGGTTCTAGTTCCTCTCGCTCTCTTTCCCATTCTTCAGGTGGGATATCTAAGTCATAATCATGTTCATAATCATATTTCCCTTCATTGCCGCTTTCTTCATCATCTCCCTCTTCTCCTTCAAGATTCTGAAATAACACTCTGTTTGTTTGTCTTGCTCTTCCTTTGTTTATTTTGTTGTCTGAAGCTGGTAATTCCATCCACCCTTCAATGCGTCCTCCTGTTATGTCTAGTTGTATGTCGTGATACTCTTTTTTTCCTAGTACTGGGTAGAAGCTAATCACCTTTGGCTTCTTTACTTCAGCATATGGTGGTGGTTTCTTCTGTTCCTCAAACTCCTCCAATGGTGGGGCTGAGGCCTTTTCTGACCCTTTTCCCTCCTTACTTCCTGTTCCCTTCTCTGTCTTTTCTTTGTGCACTTTTAACATCTCCCCCTCATGCTCAAACCACTCAATGATGTCTAATTTCCGTTTTGTCTTTTCCTTCTTTTCTTTTTTTATTTCTCCCCAATTTCTTATTCTGGTCTTCATTGCATCACACTTTTCTTTATTAAATGTTCCCCTTTTCTGGCCATTGCAAATCCCCAGTTGTCAGGTTTTTCCATTTCTTCATGTATTTTTTGATCTCCTTTTCAGCCCCTTTATGCCTTATAATTATCACATCTACAGGTGTAATTGGGGATTCCTCCGCGCTCATGATGCACCCTTGTCTCGCTCCGTGTGCCTCTCCACGGTGGCCTGGGTTTCTATTTTGAGCAGACCACTTTAAATAGACGTTTATCCGTCTCACTGTTTTACAAGGTCGTGTTGGATTTTTCCGACTTTGTCCACTTAACGAGTTGATTTTATCAACTAGAATTGAGGTGGCTTCACCTCTTTCCCACACCACCTTTTTAGGTTCCACTACAACAGTTGCTGTCAGTCCCGAGCAATAATTAGATTGTTCAGGTACTTCTGCGTTTAATTCTATCAATGGTTCCTCGTCTTCGTTGTTTGGGTCTGCTATGAAATCAAACAGGTGTATCACGGCTTTACTAGGTGTAGGGGCTTCCACTAGGGTGCGCAATACTGGGCTTAACAGTTGAGGTTTCCAGATGCTTTTTATTTTTTCGTACCAGTTTTCCTCTGGGAATATCTGGTGTAACACCTCTATGCCATGTAAACGTGTAATTGCCCACAATTTGTCTTGTATCTGCTTCTCTGTCTGCCTCCTCTCTATACCGTTTCTATCTTTATATGTTCTTTCGTCCCAGAAATGAGTTCTAAGTCCGTTCGTTTCTATCTCTATGTCCATCAAATCCACATTTATTTTAGCTATATTTTCTTCTATTTTTATTTATTCGTTTATTCGCACTGTGTATGTCCGAGTGTATGCATGGGTGTGTGTGTGTGTGTGTGTGTGTGTTAGCGAGCGAACACTATGTGGGTGCTATACTCTGTGCGCCTATGCGCATGCGCACCCCCCTTCGTGCGCTCCGTGTCTTTACGCGCGTGCTCGTGCCCCCTCCTTTTCTGCTCCGTCTCTCGTCCACGCGCAGCTCTCCTGTGCTTCTAATGTGTGCGCGTATATACCATGCTATTTTATCAACAATACAGGTATGCGAATAATAAGAGTATAATCACAATCTCAGCATCATCCCTATCAGCGTAAGCAAACAGCAAGCAATGGCAAATACACAAGCATATATATAAATTCACAGACAAAACATTAGCATACAATAAAAAGTACAATTTCAATCTTTCACGAACAATATGACAACAACACTTACACAACTGCAGTTACAACATTTCTCTTTTTTACCGTACATGTACACATGGCCATCACTTCATCTCAATAATCTCAATATCCTCGGGTCCCACCCCGTACTCGTTACGGTGACTCTCCGAGCCTTTTACTCTTATACTGACAACTCACAACCTTTTAAATGTACCCTTTCCACCCCAGGTTACGAACCTGGATCCCCTAGTAAAGACCTATGGTATCTTTCCTGTTTTTAGACTATATGAGAAGTGTTATCTTCTCACATCGGGACTTAACCCCGAATCACCAAGACTTCACTTTTGGGTTTGCACGATTTCGGTCTGCTTAGTCTGCAACCTAATTAGACCATATGGAAAGTCCGACAGACTAATGTACAAATAATTAGCGTAATTAGTTTCACGTGGGTCCCACCCTGCGTCTCTATACGCAGTGACTCTCCACCTCACAACTTTATTCACGTTTGCTTATACTCATCCAACACTAATTTTCCACCCGATAGTTTTTTGGCCCTAGACCAGTAGTCTATACCCTCCCCGGGGCCGACAACCTCATAGGCATACAGTTACTAATTACAGACTTTGAGTATAACAGGTGTCTGCTTACCTTTTTTTCTCTGAATTTTGTTTCCAGCGGCTGTAGCCCACAGGATGCTCGGTCCCCTGTTCAGGTTTTCGACCTTTGTGCTGACCTTCAGGGCCCCACGTTGGGCGCCATTAAATATGTCGGAACTCAGAGCCCGTCTCTGAGGCGACACATCGAGGGTGGATTTCTTTGCTCAGAGGATTCCCAATAATGCCCAGCCAATTCTAGAAAAAAACACAAATGAAGGATCCTCAGTCTCAGATGAGTAAAAGCAAAACTTCTTTATTCCATACAAGTTCCAGTGAGCTCAATAGAAGAGGGGTACCACACATCACAATGAACAGCACATCAAAAATGATAGAGCATGCCAAAGTGAGGAAGTACACTGACTGTTTGTTTCACACTCGTATTTATACCCTGTAGCCAACGTGTCTTTCTATTTTTTCTAATTCCTTGACCTTGAATAATTCCCCTTATGTCTCGGATTTTGCCTTCCTTGTCAATTCCCCTTATCTTTGGCCTTGGTGTTCATTCTTCCAACAACACCATATTTGGAGTTCCTGTTTTTTCCGTTTCCCCTTATTTCCGGCCCATAATTTTATATTAAAAAATATATGAGTGAGTATAAAGCCCTTATTCTCTGGATTCAACCATACGTTCTTCAGTCTCCCAAGTGTGAACAACCTTTTTGCGGCCTATTTTGTCCTCCTGCATCTGCAATGGGTAAGTGTTATGCTTTATTCTTTTTATAATGCTGTTTTGCTATTTCTACTTTCATTTAATTGAGTTATATCATTGTATTAGATTTGTTTGTATACTGTGCTTGATTATAATACTTTTAATTAATAGTTGTAAGCGCCTAGGTTATATTTTAATTGTGCATTCTGAACTGATTGTTACATAGTGTATAGAATTTTTTCTTGAGTGTTATCCTTTGCCTATACCCAGCTGTCACTGTGATGTTCCCTGTTTTAACATCTTATCTCTTTTGGTCTCTTTTGCTCAGCTCCACCACGCCTATCAGCTCCACCACGCCTGCCTCCTAGAGCATCTCTGATGGGTATTCTTCGCAGACAATTTCGCCAGTTTCAGCTCTCCTCGCTTGCTGCTGAGCTTACTCATTTTCTTGAACAGCTCTCCAGCCCAAGTATCCCAGTTAATGCCTTCGTGCCTCCTCGCATTGTGCGGAGCGTTTCTACGCGTGATGGGAGCTCACAGACTTCTCCTGACCTCAACAATCGTCGCGAATGTTCCTGCTTACCTCACACAACACCACAGTTTTCTCCCTATCCTTCACACTGGTCTCCCACTGATTATACCCCTACGTCTCCCGTTCCGCCAAACCAACGTGTTCCTGTGTTCCCTTACCCGTCCCTGGGCCAAGCTACTCCTTCATGTCTCCTGCAGCTGCAGAACCCCGCACGCCCTCCTATTTCAATAAAGATGCTTAAATTCCCTCAAGTTTGTTTCCTGTCTTCCTTTGTCTATTCCATACACTCATAACATTCAGTCAGACTCTATCCTACTCACACATGTAAATACCTTATTATTATTTTATACTTAATGTAAATAAAGGTTTGATTACCATATAGATTAAATAGGTTTTGTCAGATTACTTCTATTGTCTCTAATAAGTTCTATATTTAATTAGGTTAATTAGGTTATTTTAGTTTGATTAATATTAGTTTGAGTATAACACACGCTAGATATGGTTGATTAAAATATTTTTCTCGACACTCACGTGAATAATATTACCAGGATCGCCTTCTTTCACCTAAGAAATATTGCTAAAATTAGAAATATGATGTCGTTACAGGATGCAGAAAAACTAGTTCATGCTTTTGTTACTTCTAGATTGGACTACTGTAACGCTTTACTGTCTGGGTGTGCGAGTAAGTGCATAAATAAGCCTCAGTTAGTCCAGAATGCAGCAGCAAGGGTCCTCACCAGATCTAGGAAATACGACCACATCACCCCTGTTTTAATCAGTCTACACTGGCTCCCAATCAAATCTCGCATTGATTATAAAATATTACTACTGACGTATAAAGCACTTAACGGTCTCGCACCGCAGTATCTGAGTAAACTTCTGTACCAGTATGATCCTCCACGCCTACTTAGATCAAAAGGTGCTGGCTATCTGTTGGTTCCTCAAATAATGAAGACTACCGCAGGGGGCAGATCTTTCTCTTATAAAGCCCCACAGTTATGGAACAGCCTTCCAATCAGTGTTCGGGACTCGGACACAGTCTCAGTGTTCAAGTCGAGGTTGAAAACCTATTTATTTAGTCAAGCCTTTTATCAGTAGATTTTTTCTTAGGTAAAGGCTCAGATCTGGAGGAACATGGATATAGAGTGTTTGGTGAACTGGTATATTTGTATGCTGTCGTCCCCTCACATTCACACGTTCACTCGGGTTTGTTGACGGTGGTGTGGTGGGTCGTCTCTTATCCCAGAGATCCCTCATGTCTGTGTTACCTTCTGGTTCTCCCTTTTAGTTATGCTGCCATAGCGAGTCTTGCCGGAGTCCAAACTGCACAGTGACATTAACTTTCATACACCAATAGTTACACTTAATAATCCATATCCTTCTCTTCCCGTCACCCTCTCTCTCTCTCTCTCTCTCTCTCTCTCTCTCTCTCTCTCTCTCTCTCTCTCTCTCTCGGTCGAGTTAAACATGCTCCTGAGGCTCCAGTGACCACTGTTCCTGCTCCTCTACCCTCCGTGGATCTTCACACTTCTGTGCAGCTTGGGACGGTCTCTCATCAACACCTTGGGTGGTTCCATGTAATTCCGGAGTAGAACGGGTGCTTTGAGGATGGATTGGACTGTAGTTGGTGTCGGCGGTCTGCTGCGCTGACTCGGGAGTGCAGTTTGCTTCTGATCATCATCACTGTACCCCACAACTTTGTATATATGCTTCAAATAGACATTTGGTGCAACCCAGATGAGGATGGGTTTCCTCTTGAGTCTGGTTCCTCTCAAGGTTTCTTCCTTATGCCATCTCGGGGAGTTTTTCCTTTCCACAGTTGCTCATCAGGGACAAACATACTTACAAAGAACATATTTACATTTAATCACCACATTATCTGTGTAAAGCTGCTTTGAGACAATGTTCATTGTTAAAAGCGCTATACAAATAAAAATGAATTGAATTGAATGTTTGTGACATTTTTAATTGACAAACTGGTTGGAAATGAGGAATAAGTTGTTTTGTAAAAGAAGCCTTCCTGGGTTATTTGGATGTGCGCATCCATGTCGTTATATTGCATACAGTATGTTTTCTAGAATCATTCTGTTCACCTTATACTGTATATTCACACATACTAACCCATTCACTTAAGTCTTCCAAGTCTGGTGTGTGTTTTGTTTCCCCATCAAACCTTCACAACTGTCATTGCTGAAAAACACACAAGTTTCACATGGATTTTAATCAACATTAAAGGCCATATAAAAAACAAAAGGCTTTTCTAGAAGAAATTCACTTACATCAACACGGCTGCATTTTACATAAATGTTTGCTTGATTGTGTAATTCGCAGTTGATAAATGCATTCATTGTACCTTTTTTCTTGAATAGTGTAAGAATGACAGAATAACATATATTAATATAATAAAAATTTTAACCTGAGAAAAAATTTTGAACAAGGTCTTTCTCTGGAGATGTTGGAATAAACAGTTAAAACAGTCTTTACACAAAATAACAAAGTAAAAAACAAACTTTTTAAACCATTGGCTTGCAACAGGAAACTAATGAAAACACTGGAGAAACAGGAAAACAAATGTGGGAAAAGGACCACATAACTTCTACAACAATCAAGTAAAGAAACAGAAACAAAAGTGGAATTTAAATACACAGAGGGTCAATGGCACTCAGGTGGAAACAATAGGACAAAAATTTAAAAATGAGGGATACAGGGACACAATGGCAACATCTGATGGGTGAAAATGAAAAAAAGAAAAGTTAACTTATCCTGCAGCTTCTGAAGGATAAAAGGGGAGGCTGGCCAGAGCCCAAGAGAATTCCCCTATTCCCTATGGGTCTTTGGAAGCAACAACAGTGACAAGGCCAGAGGGGGAAAATTGATGGCAACGATGCCAAAGGGGGAGCAATGAGAGTGAAGTGAACAGAAGGAACAATACCATCAGCCAAGCAAGGGTTGGAGTGATGATCTTCTAAGGTCGGGGTCGGTAAGAATGACATTCTCAGTAAAGAGGGGAGGTGAAGTAGCACCCTCAGCAAGGCAGGGAGTCCTATTTTGATCTTTAATTAATGTTATTATAAATTCTGTGTAGTGGTTAAAATTTGGACAGATTTAAACATAAACTTACACAATTAAAGAAGTGTATAGAGATAAAAGTTAAAGGAAAAAACAGTTTAGCCACCCATTATAAAGTTGTTTACGGTTTTTTAATCTAAACATTTTTTCATGAAATGTTTTTTTTAAGTTGATATGCAAATATGAAACAAAACTGTATTATTATTTTTTTTATTAGTATTTAAGTTTATACAGGGGGAAAAAAACTATATATATTTACAAAAAAAAACATAACTGTGTTTGATAACAGGGTCCACATCACACCAGAGGTGTTAAACTGAATGCTAAAAGATGGTGTTCTGTTTAAATTAATCATCAGTCTCTATCTGCTGTTAAACCTGTTATTGCACAAGTCTATTTGTCAGGTGTTTGTCAGGCATGTTCTATTTGTTGTTCTGTGGATTTCCTTGGAATACTCACTTTTTTCAAATCTCCACCCAATAATTGTCTTAAATTTGTGTAATTTTGTAGTTTCTTATCTAACCTTAGAAGTGATAGCTCAGTTGGTAACGAGTTCCTGTGAGGTTGTAATAAGTATTTGCATTGATTTGCATCCTTATTAGTCATCCTGGAAAATTAATCAATTTCAGCAATGTTCCATGATTTTTTCTCCACCATCTTTAAGTAGGTATTATAATATGCCCAATGGAAACCATTTGATACTTATACACCACCGTATGCTCCTCCTTCTTCTTAAAATAAGTATTTACCACTGCAATTTGCATCCTCATAGCAAATTCTAGCAAAAAACCTTCTGCCCTTCCACATTCCTCTCCTTTAGGCCATACCTACCCATCAATCACATCATTATCACCTCCTTCACCAACATGCCCATTAAAGTCTGTTCCAATCACCAATCTTTCTTTCCTATGTACACCTTCTACCACTTCATCTAACTCACTCCAGAATTGTTCTTCCTCCTTTATCACACAACCTACTTGAGGAGCATAAGCACTGATGACATTTATCATCACGCTTTCAACTTCAAGCTTCATGTTCATCAACCTATCAGAACGTCTCTATGTTACATATGTGACCCTGGATTCCTGAGGGAATGAGACGATGTATCAACAACTTCCTCCATATCTGAAAAAAAATTAATGGAAGCCAGGATGAGAGAAGAGGTGACCATCTGTGAGCAACAGTTTGGTTTCATGCTGAGGAAGAGCACCACAGATGCATTATTTGCTTTGAGAATGTTGATGGAGAAGTATAGAGAAGGACAGAAGGAGTTGCATTGTGTGTTTGTGGATTTAGAGAAAGCGTACGACAGGGTGGAGAGAGAAGAGGAAAATGCAAGTCTCAGGCTCGTAGGACGAAATAAAAACGTTTTTTTCTTTGTTTTTAACAAAGGCATATTTGCACATTACAGCATGCACTTCACAATGATACCTTTTCATGATGAGATATGATAAATCATATTTTGACAAAAATATTACTTTTTTTTCATAAAAATAGGAGAGTTATTATAAATGTGAATTTTCATTTTCATTAAAAACAAAACAAACATGATAAGAGAAAATATATCTGGTATAACCCATAACCATAACATTTGACAGGTGTAAGATCAAAGGTAATGAGGGGTAATTCAATAAAATTTTATTGCTTGTTTGTCGTTGACAGGTGTAAAGTACGAGGCTGAGACTTGCGCAATCACCTAAGAAGCTAATTCTGCAAAGCACATACACGGCTTTGCCAAGGAGTAGGTGTTGTTTTTGATGAATTATGACCAGAATTTTTTATGATCAGAAAAACAGAAAATCTTTTTTATATGGTTATATGGTTATTTCATATGGTTATGGAAACATGAAGAAGAAAAAGAAGATTTTAATGAAATTTTGCTCAAGAATATGAAAATTTTACTAAAAACGATTGTATTAAAAACAAAGAAAGTCAATTTTGGTCAAAATATTATTTGACGACACATTTTAGTTTTTCGTTTACTTCTGGGGTTTTTTATGAAAAAAAGTATTATTTTTGTCAAAACATGATTTGTCATATAACTTTTGTTTTTTCTTTTAGTTATTGTATTTTTTAACGGTTATTCAGGAAATTATGCTTATTATTATTATTATACATTTAATATATTATAAAAATTAATATTTTCATAATAGCTTTGCTATTTTTCTGACAAAAAAAAATCTTTGTCTGACGTGATTTGTCATGTAACTTTTTTCTTGTTCAGTTATTGCCTTTTTTGAATGGATATTCATGAAATTATGCTAATTAATATAAAAACTACGATTTTCATAATAGCTATCGAACTTTTTATTATTATTATTATTATTTTATTATTTTTTTTTTTTTTAAACATTATTTGCAATATCACCTGGTCAAATTTCACTCACTGACTGTTTAAACCATTTATCATATTATGCGTAAATATATGAAAATTCATATCATATTTTGTTATGAAAAATGTCAATTTTGTCAATACAAGATTTTATTTCACCTTTTAACAGGTTTTCATGAAATAATGCTTGAAATATAAAAATTCATGTTTTTATAATTATCTTTATTTTTTGAAAAATTATTTGTCAAAATATGATTTGTAATTTTACCTTTTAGTTTTTCGTTAACTTATTGCACTTTATAACAGTTTTTCATGAAATTAATATTATAAATATGAAATTTAATAATTTAATTATAATATTTTATGAAAAAAGTCATATTATTGTTAAAACATGAATTGCTCGGTCATATATCATCAAAAACAGGTAAAAACAATTGTGGTCAAGTGAATGCTGTATGTGAATATATGCCTTGAAAAATTTATTTTCTTTCGTCCTATGAGTTTGAGATTTACGAAATCGCATTAATAGTGCCAAAGAAGCTCATTCTTAATAGCACATACACGGTTTTGGCAATTATATGGTGTTGATGCATTTTGATGATTAAAGTTTTTCTACACCTGATCCGTTCACTTTTTATGGTCTGCTAAATGCCGCAAATGTAAATGTAAATGTTCACTTTTTACAGTTTTACTGGGGTTATTTTCATCAAATTATAAATATGAATATGAAAATTCATATTTTCATAATATCTATAATTTCTTTTTATAAAAGTGATATTTTTTTAAACTGTTTGTTGTCACTATTTTCTTTCACTTTATACAGTGCCCTCCACAATTATTGGCACCCCTGTTTAAGATGTGGTCGTGGACTTCTAAAAATTCTCCTTTTTTTTAAAACAACATAGAACCCAAATGCAAAAAAAGAGAAAAATCCAACCTTTCATTTAAGTACATTACTTTGGTGGTAAAAAAAATCATACATTTAGAAAAAAAAAAAAACTTGAAATCATGTGTCCCACAATTATTGGCACCCTTAACAATTCCTCTGAAAAATTTAATTGTTGTTTTTTTTTATATATTTTTCTGTAGTTGCTAAGGTTGGTCAGGGTATCTAGGGACTTTTAATTAGTAATTCATGATTTCCTGTTTCCCTGGGGTATAAATATGACGTGACACAGAGGCCTAATTCTCTTACCCATTTGTCAACATGGCAAAGACAAGAGAACACACCATTCAAGTAAGGCAGATGTGTGTCGACCTTCATAAGTCAGGCAATGGCTACAAGAAAATAGCCACTCGCCTTAACTTGCCGGTATCTACAGTCAGAGGAATCATTAAGAAGTTTAAAACAACTGGAACAGTGACAAACAAGGCTGGAAGAGGTCCCAAGTTTATCTTGCCACAACGCACAGTGAGGAGGATGGTAAGAGAAGTAAAAAAATTTCCCAAGCTCACCGTCACAGAATTGCATCAAAGAGTGGCATCTTGGGGTCACAGAGTCTCCAAAACAACCATCAGACGCTCTCTACATGCCAACAAGCTGTTTGGGAGGCATGCAAGGAAAAAGCCTTTTCTCACTAACACTCACAAACGTAAACGTCTGGAGTTTGCTAAGCGGTACTGGGACTTCAACTGGGATCGTGTGCTTTGGTCAGATGAGACTAAGATTGAGCTTTTTGGCAACAAACACTCTAAGTGGGTCTGGCGTAAAACAAAAGATGAGTATGCCGAAAAGCACCTCATGCCCACCGTGAAGTATGGTGGAGGATCTGTGATGCTGTGGGCCTGTTTCTCTTCCAAAGGCCCTGGGAACCTTGTTAGGGTGCATGGCATTATGAACGCTTTGAAGTACCAGGATATTTTAAATAAAAACCTGATGGCCTCTGCCAGAAAGCTGAAGATGGGTCGTCATTAGGTCTTTCAGCAGGATAATGATCCAAAACATGTGGCAAAATCTACACAAAAGTGGTTCAGCAGTCACAAACTCAAGGTCCTCCCATGGCCATCTCAGTCCCCAGACCTCAACCCAATCGAAAACCTGTGGGGCGAGCTAAAGAGAAGAGTGCATAAGAGAGGACCCAGGACACTGGATGATCTAGAAAGATTGTGCAAAGAAGAATGGTCAAAAATCCCTCTCTCTGTGTTCTCCAATCTTGTGAAATGTTATAGGAGGAGATTAAGTGCTGTCTTGTTGGCAAAAGGAGGTTGTACAAAGTATTAACATCAGGGGTGCCAATAATTGTGGCACACATGATTTCAAGGTTGTTTTTTTTTTCTAAATGTGTGATTTTTTTACCACCAAAGTTATGTACTTAAATGAAAGGTTGGATTTTTCTCTTTTTTTGCATTTGGGTTCTATGTTGTTTTAAAAAAAAGGAGAATTTTTAGAAGTCCACGACCACATCTTAAACAGGGGTGCCAATAATTGTGGAGGGCACTGAATATACTTTTTAGGTTTTTTATGAAATTATGCTTATCAACATGAAAATTATTTGTTTAAAAATAAGTATTATAATTTTTATTTAAATTAAATTAAAATTAAATTAAATTATTTGAAGTGTTTGTCATAACTTAATTTGACATGTCTCTGTTTTTGTGCACTCATTGCACAATTTAACATTTTTTCATAGATTTATATTTAATACAAAGAAAATTCATATTTTCATAACATTTTTATGAAAAAATCTTTTTGTCAAAACATGATTTGTCATGTCACCATGTCAATTTTCGTTCACTGACTGCACCTTTTTAATAGGTTTTCATAAAAGTATGCTTAATAATATGAAAATTCATAGTTTCATAATAACTATGTTTTTATGAAAAAGTCATCTTTTTGTCAAAATATTTTTGCCACATTTTTGTTTTTTGTTCACCAATTGCACCTTTAAAAGGTTATTCATGTAATTATTCTAATTATATACACATTTATATTTTCATAATAATTATATTTTCAACATTATACATTTTTGGTCAAACATAATTTGTCATATCACATTTTCGTTCACTTATTGCACCTTTTAA
This sequence comes from Silurus lanzhouensis, assembly GCA_039877035.1. Lineage (NCBI taxonomy): Eukaryota > Metazoa > Chordata > Actinopteri > Siluriformes > Siluridae > Silurus > Silurus lanzhouensis. The sequence goes on from JBCEWE010000725.1 coordinate 41,914, forward strand.
AGGTTTTTCATGAGATTTTGCTTAAGATTAATTAATTTTATAATAAATGTTTTTTTTTAAAGTCATGTTATTGTTGAAACATGATTTGACGTCACTTTATTGTTTTTCGTTCAGTTATTGCCCTTTTAAATAGATATTCATAAAATTATGCTAATTAATATTTCATATTTTCATTATTATCATATTTTATGAATGTCATCTTTTTTCAAAACATGATTTGCCATGTCACTTTGTTTTTTTGTTCATTTATTGCCCTTTTTAACTTATATTCATGAAATGATGCTAATTAATATAAAAGTTTATAATTTCATAATTATTATCATATTTTTTATGAAAAACTAATTTTAGTGTCAAAACATGGTAATGCCACTTTTTTCGTTTATATTTCGGTAATTGCCCTGTTTAAAGGATATTCATACAATTATGCTAAATAATATAACAATTCTAATTCAATTCAAATTCAAAAATCTTATTTTTATGAGAAAAGTAATATTGTTGAAAACATGATTTGTCATGGGACCTGTTCCGTTTGTTGTTCAATTATTTAACAGATTTCTTTTAACAGGTTTAATAAAATTGTGTTAAAGCATATGAAAATTAATATTTTTTGAATAACTGTCATGTTTTTTCTAATTTAAAAAAAGTACTTTTTTTTGTCAAAACATGATTTGTGGTTTTCATGGATTAATGCTTAATAAATCGGTAGGACACGATGACATACCTGTAGAAGCATGGAGATGTTTAGGAAAGATGCAGTGGAGTTTTTAACAAGATTGTTTAACAGGATTTTAGAAGGTGAGAAGATGCCTGAGGAATGGAGAAGGACTGTGCTGGTACCGATCTTTAAGCATAAGGGAGATGTGCAGACCTGCAGTAACTACAGGAGAATTAAGTTGATCAGTCACACCATGAAGTTATGGGAAAGAGTAGTGGAAGCCAGGCTGAGAGAAGAGGTGGCCATCTGTGAGTAGCAGTATGGTTTCATGCCGAGGAAGAGCACCACAGATGCCTTATTTGCTTTGAGGATGTTAATGGAGAAGTATAGAGAAGGACAGAAGGAATTGCATTGTGTATTTGTGGATTTAGAGAAAGCGTACGACAGAGTAGAGAGAGGAGTTGTGGTATTGTATTTGAAAGTCAGGTGTGGCAGAGAAGTATGTGAGGGTGGTGCGGGACATGTATGAGGACAGTGTGACAGCAGTAAAGTGTGTAGTAGGAACGACAGACTGGTTCAAGGTGCAGGTGGAACTGTATCAAGGATCGGCTCTAAGCCCTTTAGGACATGTTTGGACATGTGCAGAGGAGGGATATGGGGTATATTGGTAGGAGAATGCTGAGGATGGAGCCACCAGTAAGGAGGAAAAGAAGAAGGCCAAGGAGGAGGTTTATAGATGTGGTGAGGGTAGACATGCAGGTGGTAAGGTTAGGGTTAGGGTTAGGACAGGAGGGTATGGAGACAGATGATCCACTGTGGTAACCCCTAATGGGAGACGCCAAAAGATGAAGAAGAAGATAATACTTCTTATGAAAAAAAGTAATATTCTTGTCAATTGTTCTTGTTAATTTTTAAAAAAACAAAAAACAAAAAATAAATGTCATATTTTCATGAAAACATGATTTTGTCGTTCCATGTTTTTGTTTCTCCATAGTAATTTTTTTTTACTATATTTTACTTTTACTATACTTACGTAATTTACCATATCACCTTTTCTTTTTTTTGCTCTCTTGATAGGTTTAAATGAGAAGTATAAAAATTCATATTTTTTTATAACACTAATTTCACAAGTAACTCTTAAAAACTCTATCAAGTGAAATGGTTTGAAGGTTATAATTCATCAAAAATGCATCAACAGCTCATATTTGGCAAAGCCGTGTATGTGCTGTCACAAATAAGCTAACCAGCTAGCAGGGAACGTTCCCAAAATTTTTGCCAACATTCTGTTCAAGTTTGGTAAATGTTTTAAAGACATCATTTGCATGTAATGTTAAAAGAATTTTTTTAAGGATGTTTTCTAATTGCAAATGATGTTAAGTCAAAGCAAAGATTTTATCTAACATTTCATAAATGTTTGGGGGATGTTTTTAAGGTAACAGATTATACAATATTCTTAATAAAACGTTGACAAAAAGATTTATTGCCATAAAAACCATTTTCAATAATATAAAAACCTCTGTATATGAGGATTCTCTGTATATGAGGATTCTCTGTATATGAGGATTCTCTGTATATGAGGATTCTCTGTATATGAGTCGACACACACAGAGACTACATCTGAAATCATGCTCTAAACCCTCATTCACTATTCCCTACATTAGTTACTAGTTTAGTCCACTTGACAGAGTGAATAAAAACAAATGAGGGAATGTAGAAACTGATGTACATCAGCTGTTAACAAAAAGAATCAATGAAGGAAAGAACAAGTAACAAATCTACAACTGAAACACAGTCACAGCCTTAATAAATTAATAATAAAGCACAGATTTTAAAGCAACAGCAAAACAGAAATGTATAGGATGAGTCTGACTATATTTTTGTCATATAAGAATATTCATGAACTAGTCTACAGCATAGCTGTTCCTTAATGCATAATTTTAGAAAAAGGTGATATAATCACACTACTATTCCTACAGCAATTTATTACTGCAAAACGTTGCTTAGCACACCATGCAGAAATAGACATTTCAAACTAAGACGAAGAACCACACACAAACATCAACAATCAGAGTATGAATCTCGATATTGGTGTCAAATATTGAGGTGGAAAAACCAAAAAGAAAACCCTGAAAATCACAAAACAGTCTAATGAAAAGTCAAACCAAGCCAAAAAACAAAATAAAATAAAGAAAATGCCAAAAAACATTCAGCTGCATAATTTATTCACACCGCAATGCATACTGGCAGTTTTGTACTACACAAGCACCCATCATGCATTGGGGCATGAACATGTTTTGTTAATGTCACCACTGTCATGTTTCATGTGCTGAGTAAATGTGTAAATGTGTGTAAATGGTGCTGTAGCTCTAAAGGTTTATGCATAAAATGTTTTTAAAATCCATCATAATAGTAATCAAATTAAATGAATTGGGGGCAGTGGTAGCTCAGTGGTTAAAGCTCTGGATTACTGATTGGAAGATTCAAGCCCTGGTTTCTGGTTGAGCAAGGCCCTTAACCCTCTGTGATTCAGTGGCACTGTATCATGGCTGTCCCTGCACTCTGACCCCAGCTTTCGAGCAAGAAATCTCACTGTGGTGTAAGTTATATGTGACAAATAAAGGCTATTTTATATTCCATTAATTCAAAATCAATTTGATTTCAATGACACCGATCGAAGTCAAACAGAACCTTTTTTTAAATAATATTTTTATTCATTTCTCACTAAAACAAAACAACAACAGAGCCGATCAGTCAACACACACAGCATACACTCAAGCATATTAATAACAATACATTGATAATATGAGAAAGTGACAGGCAAAGGGCAAATCAAAACAAGAGGGAAACAATTACAAATGAGTAAACAAAACAAAACACAAAAAAGAAAAACATAAATCAGGGCTAGGGTCTTGCCTGTAGAGTAAGTAAATCCCATATCCGCCAGAATACATTGGATTTATTCTGCAAGTCATACGTAAGTTTTTCAAAAGGGAGAAGTTTAGCCATTTGTGCTAAACACATCTTTAAAGTTGGTGCCTGTGGTGACGACCATAAAATAAGTATGCATTTCTTTGCCAAATAAGTAACGATATTTAATAAAGACCTGACACAAATCCAATGATGTTTTGCAGTTTAGGAAATAAATAGTTGGAGACAAAGTAAATTTCCTATCCAGCGTCTTCTGAACCATATCATGTACCTCATGCCAAAAAGTTTTGATGTTCTTACAGTCTCAAAATAAATGCATCAACATTCCTATTTCAGATTTGCATTTAAAACACATCTTAGACACATTTGGGTACATTTTGTGGAGGCGTACTGGGGTAAGATATATCCTGTATATAAATTTAAAGTTTTGCTCATGCACAGAGTTTGAGATTGATTTATGAAAAACCTCCCCACATATAGAGAGCCATTCGTCGTCAGTAAATGACTGGCCCATATTCCTTTCCCAAACCTTTCTCAAAGGATCCAAAGGGGTAGAGGTTTCTGATAACAGAGAATACAGATAAGAAATCTGCCCCTTTAGTGCCCCCAGAGGAAGAAGACCATTTTTAACATCAGAAAGTTTCCAGTGAATTTTCCCCTGTCTCATTTCAGACTGAATAAAATGACGTAATTGGAGAAATTTGAAAAAATATTTTTTAGGATTTTGGAAATCTATCCTAAGCATCTCAAAAGATTTAAAGACCTTTCCTGTAAATAAATCAGCCAAATTAGATATACCCTTTTCTGCCCAGGCCAGAAGGCCAATACCGGCTAATGGGTCAGGGAAGTCAGGGTTTAAAGCAATTGGGGATTGCATGGACAAATTCTTGGGGACATTGAGATACTTCCTGACATCATCCCAAGCCAAAAGAGTGTTTACAACAAAAAATTCCCAGCTACTGGGCAGACCTCCTTAAAGTTATGAATAAACGGAAAGGATGTTAGCAGTCTTGGCAAACATGCAAAAGATTCCATACTGACCCATAAGGAGTCTGTATCATTTACAAAACACCTAAGCATTTGTTTATTCTGAGCAGCCCAATAAAATAGCTGCATATTGGGCAAAGAGCCACCCCAACACTTGGCTTCAAAAGAGAAGCAAGTTTAATCCTAGGTTTTTTATTGTTCCATACAAACTTACCAATAGCTACATTTCAGATCTTTAAAAAGGTTCTGATCCAAGTAACAGGGTATACACAGAAATAAGTAGAGTAAACGGGGTTGCACAGCCATTTTGATTGTATTAATTCTTCTGAAGAAAGAAATTGGTAAAGGGGCTCATCTATTCATATTTTGTTTAAGTCTTGCCATTAAGGGTGAGTAGTTCTCAGAGAATAAATCCTTTAAGTCAGAGGTTATGTGTATGCCCAAATAAAGAAACCCAGAGTCAGTGATGTGGGACAATGTAAATTAACATGATTTTTTTAACAGGATTTTCCAAAATGTATTTTATATCCAGTAAACTGACCAAAATGATTATTTGTCTCCAAGAAACTGGGAATATCCATGCGATATGAGGCACAGTCTAATGGGTTATTTCCTTTTTTGAGTATCAAGCTAATAGAAGCAGTCCTCCAGGAATCTGGATTAAGACTGTCTTCCGAAAGGTTATCAACTACTAGCATGAAAATAGGGGACAGCACATGCCAAAATCTTTTGTAAACTTCCGGAGGGAAGCCATCCAACCCTAGTGCCCTCCCACTAGGCATAGACTGAATAGCGGCAAAGATTTCACCTTTTTGTCAAAGGGGTATTGAGAAAGGCCTGGTCCTCGTCTGAGATTGAGGGTAGGGGTATCCTATCCAAAAAAGTGGCAGGGTCTTGGGGTGCGCAAGAGGAGGTGTACAGATTCTCATAAAAATCTTTAAAACTGGAGTTTATTACAGCAGGATCATGTGAAACTACTCCCTCAGCGGTTTCAGCCTGTTCACATTTGAGTTCATTTGCCAAGAGATGACTGGGTTTATTCCCATAATGATAAAACCTTAGCCTGCTCAACATCACTAACTTTTTTTTCCAAAAGCGTTGTCATTAAGGAGAGAACTATTAAATTTCCAGTAAGAAATCGAAGTCGAAAATTGATTTCACAAGATCTCACACAATTAACAAATCTGGAATGCAAGAATAGATAGTCTAATCTGGAATAAGAATTATGGGTAGAGAAATAAAATGTAAAATCCTTGACCCCTGAGTGCAGCTCTCTCCATATGTCCACTAAGCCTGAATCGTGACACATATTTTACAGAGTTCGTGAAGAACGGGCAGATGATCTTGTGAAAGATGATCTGTCTAACCTACCATCCCTGACACAATTAAAGTCCCTAGCCATAATCCCCAGGCCATTACACTTGTGATTAAACAATAGGACCATCCTTGATATAAAGTCAGGGCTGTCCTCATTTGGGGCATACACATTCAAAATACACCCCATGCTGTGACCAGTAATTAGAACAAATCTGCCTTCAGGCTCTTTTTCAACCTGTCCTAACATGAAAGGAAAATTTTTATGTATCAAAATGGCCATGCCCTGTTAAATTGATGAGAAAGAACTAAAATGTACCTCTCCATCCCAGTCCCTTTTAAGCTTAAAATTTTCTGCATTTGACAAATGTGTCTCCTGTAGAAGTGCAATAGTTACCCTTTCCTTTCTTTCTCTTGACTACGTTACCCATGCCATGTGACTTAAGTGTACTTATTATTGTTTAATCATAAGTGTAATGGCCTGGGGATTATGGCTGGTGAATTGAATTGTTTTATGGATGGTTGGTTAGACAGATCATCTTTCACAAGATCATCTGCCCGTTCTTCACGAACTCTGCAAAATATGTCACACTTCAGGCTTAGTGGACACATGGAGAAAGCTACACCCAGGGGTTTTTACATTTTATTCTTCTCCCCATAATTCTTATTCCAGATTAGACTATCTATTCTTGCCTTCCGGATTTGTTAATTGTGTGAGATCCTGTGAAATCGGTCCAGTGGTTCTTTCGCACCATAGCCCAGTGTATTTAGATTTAACAGGATTTTTAACCCAAAATCTTCTTACTGGAAATGTAATAGCTCTCTCACCAATGACAACGCTTTCTGCCAGTTTCTTGAAGAAAAAATATCCCAGTAGTGGCAGGATAACGAATTCTGTCCAGTGAACAGCACCACCAAATGGGATGCGGCTAAGGCCACCTTAAGGGGCCACATTATCTCTTTTACCACGTGGCGTAAAAAATAAAAGACAGGGAACAGGAAAACACTAGAGGAGGAGGTTAAAAGATTGAAATTGATTCATAAACTTTCACCCACGCAAAACAACTGGAATCTTCTAATTGTTGCCAGGTCTAAACTAAACTTAAAATATTCGGAACATCTAAAAAAGTTAGTGCTGTTCAGCAGGCAAAGGTTTTATCAGCATGGGAATAAACCCATAGACCCATTAGGGCCATTGAAACCGCTGAGGGAGTAGTTTCACATGATCCTGCTGTAATAAACTCCAGTTCTAAAGATTTTTATGAGAATCTGTACACCTCCTCTTGCGTACCCCAAGACCCTGCCACTTTTTTGGATAGGATACCCCTACCCTCAATCTCAGACGAGGACCAGGCCTTTCTCAATACCCCTCTGACAAAAGGTGAAATCTTTGCCGCTGTTCAGTCTATGCCTAGTGGGAGGGCACCAGGGTTGGATGGCTTCCCTCCGGAATTTTACAAAAAATGTTGGCATGTGCTGTCCCCTATTTTCATGGCAGTAGTTAATAACCTTTTGGAAGACAGTCTTACTCCAGATTTCTGGAGGACTGCTTCTATTAGCTTGATCCTCAAAAAAGGAAAGAACCCATTAGACTGTGCCTCGTATCGCCCAATCAGGTTACTTAATGTAGACTTCGAAATTGTGGCTAAAGCTTCAGCTCGTCACCTGGAGAAGATTCTACCTAAGGTTATTAAACCAGACCAAACTGGATTTATTAAATCCCATTATGGTTCGGACGTTCGTTTTCTGTTGAACATAATACAACATCTGAATGTAGATGGTGACCTGGCTGCTATAATATCTCTGGATGCAGAGAAAGCGTTCGACAGGGTTGAGTGGAGGTTTTTATTTCAAGTGTAGGACAAGTTCAATTTGGGCTCTAATTTTATCAAACGAGTGAGACTTCTTTTCTCTAGTCTACTTGATTGTAAACCGTTAGTATTAACCACCAGTGATGACCGGTGGTTAATATTAACAGTTTACTATAAAGTAGACTTTCGATCCAAAGAGGTTGCCGTCAGGGCTGTCCCCTGTCGCCACTCTTGTTTGCCTTATATATCAAACGTTTGGCAGAAAGTATTCACATGCATAGGTGCATCCGGGGGGTGGTGGCAGGTGGGATGGAACACTGTCTATCATTATATGCGGATGATGTTCTTCTTTACTTAAAACAGCCACAGTTATCCATTTCCAGTCTGTTGGAGACAATTAATCAATTTGGTCAGTTTACTGGATATAAAATAAATTTTGGAAAATCCCCGGCCATGTTTTTAAATACCCCACAACATGTTAATTTACATTGTCCCACATCTCTGACTCTGGGTTTCTTTATTTGGGCATACACATAACCTCTGACTTAAAGGATTTATTCTCTAAGAACTACTCACCCTTAATGGCAAGACTTGAATAAGATATGAATAGATGGGCCTCTTTACCAATTTCTTTCTTCGGAAGGATTAATACGATCAAAATGAATGTGCTCCCCCGTTTACTCTATTTATTTCAGTGTATACCCTGTTACTTGAATCAGAACTTTTTTAAAGATCTGAATGCAGCTATTGGTAGGTTTGTATGGAACAATAAAAAACCTAGGATTAAACTTGCTTCTCTTTTGAAGCCAAGGGAGTGTGGGGGTGGCTCTTTGCCCAATATGCAGCTATTTTATTGGGCTGCTCAGATTAAACAAATGCTTAGGTGGTTTGTAAATGATAAAGTATTTTAAATGATAAAGTATGGAATCTTTTGCATGTTCGCCAAGACTGCTAACATCCCTTCCGTTTATTCATAACTTTAAGGAGGTCTGCCCAGTAGCTGGGAATTTTTTGCTTTTAAACTCTTTTGGCTTGGGATGATGTCAGGATGTATCTCAATGTCCCCAAGAATTTGTCCATGCAATCCCCATTTGTTTTAAACCCTGACTTCCCTGACTCGTTAGCCGGTATTGGCTTTCTGGCCTGGGCCATTTATTTACAGGAAAGGTCTTTAAATCTTTTAAACTCTTAGGATAGATTATCAAATTCCCAAAACAGATTTTTTCTAATTTCTCCAATTACGTCATTTTATTCAGTCTGAAATGAGACAGGGGAAAATTCGCTTGGAACTTTCTGATGTTGAAAATAGTCTTCTTCTTCCAGGGGCACGAAAGGGGCAGATTTCGTATCTGTATTCTCTGTTATCAGGAACCTCTTCTCCTTTGGATCCTTTGAGAAAGGTTTGGAAAAAGGATACGGGCCAGTCATTTACTGATGACGAATGGCTCTCTATACGTGGGGAGGTTTTTCATAAATCAATATCAAGTTCTGTGCATGAGCAAAACTTTCAATTTATATACAGGATATATCTTACCCCAGTACGCCTCCACAAAATGTACCCAAATGTGTCTAAGATGTGTTTTAAATGCAAATCTGAAATAGGAATGTTAATGCATTTATTTTCGGACCTTTTTGGCATGAGGTACATGATATGGTTCAGAAGATGCTGGATAGAAAATGTATTTTGTCTCCAACTATTTATTTACTAAACTGCAAAACATCATTTGATTTCTCTACTGACTCACAGTCTTTATTAAATATTATTAGTTATTTGGCAAAAAACGCATACTTATTCTATGGTCATCACCACAGGTACCAACTTGCAGAATAAATCTGATGTATTCTGGTGGATATGGGCCCCTTTTTGGGATTTACTTACTCTACAGGCAAGACCCTAGCCCTGATTTATTTTTTTATTTTTTGTGTTTTGTTTTGTTTACTCATTTGTAATTGTTTCCCTCTTGTTTTGATTTGCCCTTTGCCTTTCCATGGTCACTTTCTCATATTAGCATTATATTGTTGTTATTAATATGCTTAAGTGTATGCTGTGTGTGTTGACTGATCGGCTCTGTTGTTGTTTTGTTTTAGTGAGAAATAAATAAAAATATAATAAAAAAAAAAAACTGCCTCTCTTACTTGGAAGTGGAGGAACCGCACAATAACACTCTTCAGCGGCGCGTTCAGTGTTAATTAGGATGGAAGGGGGGCTTTGTGAGCTCTCTCTTAATCTCAATGGCAGGGAAACCTGCGGGACGCCGAAGCCAAACCGGAAACATAGACTGTAAAAAATTAGTCAGAGATTTACTGCCTTCCGCTTTCTCAGGAAGCCCAACAATCCTCATGTTTTTACGGCGACCCCGGTTTTCCAGATCATCCACTTTAGCTTGCAGTTGTTCCACGGTAGCACGCAAATTAGTCATCTGATTGCTATGTGCACTCCCCGTGTGTTCCAATGTAGAGATCCGTTGCTCAGCTGTAGTTATACGTGGCTTGGTGTCAGTGACTCGTGCAGTGAGAGCAGCAAACGCATTCTCGAGAACTAAAACAGAGGAAGCAATTTTCCCCAACTGTCCCTCAATACCGTCTAGCTGGGTACCCACAGCCATAATTTCACTCAAAATAAGTAAAGTGTCTGATTGTAGGCTAGCACTAGCCTCTTTCCCTTCTCCATCACGTGCAGCGGTGTTTTTCTTTTTCTCTTTACTTTTTTGTGATCTTGTTGATTAAAAAATAGTAAAATCCTTATCCCCACCACTTTCCATCTCCTTCCACACTATTGAAATAGCACAAATTATACAGAAGATAGGGCTAAATAAAAAAAAAATACGGAGTTCTAAAGTGGAGCAAAACTCTTAAGCTGCCATTTTGCTCAGGGTCACATAACCACCCAAACAAAACCATTTTATTACAACACCGTTTGATCCCTCATGACAAATACACTTTCCAAACACAATTACAACAGCCAAATAAAAAGTAATGTTAAAGGGTCATGGGTCAAGAGGCCAACTAAAGCAACCACTGATCTCCAAATTGGTGAAATCAAACTGAATGTTTTTAATAAAATAACCTCAATTAAGTCTTAAAGAATGTTTTGTAGATATGACAGAAATAAAGTCAAACTGTAATAGGTTAACTAATGTTGATTTTGGAGGTATTTAAACAACTCTGTTGTAATACGGTTAAATTCATCTAAGGCTGTTGGTGTATGTCAGTCCCATTCTGCAGTGATTTTTGGGGAACCAAGTTTTTGAGGCCGAACGAATGCAAATGCTTTTGTCATCTCAGAACTTATTTTCCTTCGATACCATGAAACAGTGTGCCAACATTTTGTCAAGAATATTGTGTAATTTGTTACCTCAAGAACATCTGCCAAACATTCTTGAAATGTTAGTTAAAATTTTAAATCTTTTTTAAGACTTAACATTATTTGATATAAAACAACATCCTCAAAGCATTCCTTTAGTATTTTATTTAAATGTTTCATTTAAAACATTAACCAAACTTAAACAGAATGTTAGCTATATTTCTGGGAAAGTTCCCTGCAAAAGGACGAAAGGAAAGCGTTTTTTTTTTTTTAAGGCATATTTGCGCTTACAGAATTCACTTGAGCACAATACATGTACAAGAACATGATGAGATATAACATAAATAATTTCTTTTGACAAAGATATGACTTTTAACTGAAAAATATGATATTTGTTATGAAAATATACATTTTCATACTCATTGGCATAACTTTCTTTCGGCTTCTCCCGTTAGGGGTCGCCACAGCGGATCCTCCGCACGTTTTACGCTGGATGCCCTTCCTAACGCAACCCTCCCCAATTTATCCGGGCTTGGGACCGGCACTGAGAGTGGCTGGGGTTGGTTCCCTGACCGGGGATCGAACCCGGGTCGCAGCGGTGAGAGCGCTGCATCTTAACCACTAGACCACCAGGGGACCTTTTCATACTCATTGGCATAATGTCCTAAAAACAGTTAAAAGTAGCAGTAGGTGAACGAAAAGCAAAGGTGGTGACATGAGAAATCATGTTTTCTCAAAAATTTGTTTTTTCAAAACATAAAATGATAGTTGTTATGAAAATGTATAATTTCATATTCTTGAACACAATTTGATTCAAATTCGTTAAAAGAAGCAATAAGTAAACGACGAATGAAAAGATGAAATAAGAAATCATGTTTCCACAACAATATGACTTTTGGCGTAAATAAACATGATAATTTTCCTGAAAACATTAATTTTTATATTAATTAGCACAATTGTATGCATGTCCATTAATTAATCAATTGCTAATAGAAAAATGAAAAAATGACATAAAAATCATGTTTTGACAAAAAATTACTTTTGTTCATAACAAAATATGATAATTATGAAAATATGAATTTTTATATTCTTTATTTTTATATTCATAATTTCATAAAAAAAACAATCAAATGTGCAACTATTGTAATAAAAAGGAAACAAATGACATGACAAATCATATTTTGAGAAAACGAAATTATTTTGTCATAAAAATGTGACTGTTAATATATGAATTTTCATACATAAATAATTACGTTAAAAGGTGCAATAAGTTAAGAAAAAGTGAAAGCTAATGTTTTTACAAAAACATAACTAAATATTATGGATATATTGAAAATATGAATTTTCATATTCTTTAGCATAATCTTATGATAGCCTGTTAAAAGGTGCAAAAAGTGAACGAAAACAGAAAAAGCGCAATGACTATTTTTTGACAAAAAAACCACAAAAAAATATATGATCGATATTATGAAAAATATGAATTTAATATTATTAAGCATAATATGATAAAGCGTTTAAATCAGTAAACAATCAGTGAAAGAAATTTGACAGGGTGAATAACAAATCATGTTTTGACAAAAAATTTACTTTTTTCATACAAAATATGATTATGAAAATATGATTTTTTAAATCAATTACGATATTTTCACAGGTTTTCACAAATATAATTGAAAAGCTGAATTTTTATAATATTAAGCATAATTTAATAAAAACCCATTGAAAAATTAAAAGGTGACATGACAAATCATGTTTTGACGACAAATATGACTTTAAAAAAAAATATGATTTTATGAAAATATGAATCTTCATATGCTTTATCATAAGTTCCAAAAAAAGCATTATAAGGTGTAATGAGTGAAGGAAAAATTATGACATAACAAATTATGTTTTGACAAAAATGTGACTTTTTCATAACAAACATTTTATTTAAGAAAATCGTCTCTAGGTTACGTATGAAAACCTAGTTCCCTGAGGGAATGAGACGCTACGTCGGGATCCTTTGGGAGCGCTACTGCGTTGTCCATGTTCTTAATAATATGTGTAATCAGTCAAAATTGGAGAAAGGCTGTCACCTGTGACGGGGTGACGTGTTGACCAGGAAGTATAAAACGCACATGGAGTGAAGCCGGCTTCAGCTTCTGTAACCGAGAAGGAATCGATGAAGGGACGCAGGAGGTGTGGAATAGAGATGCAGCATCTCATTTAATCAGGGGGCTAGGGTTACATAGAGACGTTCCCTTTCAGGAACTCGAGCTGCTTCAAAACGCTTTGGGAATGACTAGTGTGAAAAAGCACAGCTAGGTCGAAGGACAGAGGTGGCACAGAGGTCAAGGTTGTAAAACCTGACAAAGGTGAGCGTGGTGGACCAGCCCGCAGCAAAGCAGAGGACAGACCAAGCACTAGAGACATAACAGTTCAGCGCTAGGACCGGGCACAGCCGGTTCAATCTCTCCTGGTCTGGGGTCTTGAATGGAGGAGAACTGAATGCCTGGATCCTGACAGGTCACCTTGGGGACTTAACCCAGTCTAGGGGGCAGGAAGGCACTGGCCATGCCTGTAGTGTACTCCAGAAAGGCAGGGGCCACAGAAAGGGCCTGTATATCACCTACTCTCCCCAGAAAGAAATGTCTTCACGAAATCTCGGCCAATGGCTCAAAGGAAGCTCTGGATTGGAGAATGGTCTCTACTACCTCTGTGGAGAGACCAGAACCTCGGAGCTGCACCCCTTCAGAGGCCACAGCCACTCTGGTCAGGGGTGAAGTATTGTGCCCCCTGATTACTTCTTGTTCCATGACCAGAACCTGCTTCCTTCCCACCGGAGTGGGACAGACCCGTTGAAAATTGCTTTAAAATCTCAAAATATCGTTTTGGTTTCCTTTATTCTCTACCAGTCCCATCAAAACTACAAACACACACTACAGTAACCACATAAAGGTATGTAATTTCTCTGCTAAAGTGAGCATCCAGCTCATTCAGTGTGTGGAGTGTGACATGTTTACAGTTTTTCTCAACTGCTTTCAGCTATTTCACAGATCAGAATTGAAGTTTGCAGATCTCCAAGTGCATTTCTCAAAACAACACGTACAAACTGCACAACATAGTGAATAACCGGAAAATACGCGTCACCTGCTCAGAATGCTTTGTCTATCGTGCAAAAGCGTGTTTTTCATCAATCATTGTGTCAGAAGCAGCAGAATCCCATGTCATTTTTTAAACAATGTGAACGTGACAGGCAAAATTATTAGTCAGAACATCATAGAACATTATACTCAGTTTTAGTTATTTTAATTATACTCAAGTCAGGTTTTGATGACTAGAAACTACTAAATTACTGTACTGGTGTGTGTCATAATTTACAATGTCCCTCCGGTAAAAAAAAGAAGTTACTTTTGCAAACCATTGTGCATCAACCAGGTGTTACAGTAATTTACATGGTATGAATAGATATTCTTTCTGATTGATTCCATCTAACCTCATCTAACCAATCAACATCGCAGTATATGGAAGAATCGAAACAAAAGATCAGACTGTATTCACATTTTTACTGTACTGTCAATAGTGGTACTTACATACAGAAAACAAAGGAAACTACAAATAGGCTATTTACCAACAAATAGAAACCTGAAAAAGACAAAGTGGGAAAAACTATACATGTACAGAAGGTAAAGGTGAAATTACGTGGCAGTTTTCCAATGCGTCATGTCGGTCCTGTGTGTTGGGCCACAGATTCTCATCCACATCACAACATATATTTTCCCTTGCTATGAACAGTGAAAAATATCTTCTTGAGTGCCTAATCCAGCCTCTGCATGCATCTGCTGAGATGTCCTCACATGCTGTATCCATGGCAGCCAGCAGTGTCATCCACGTATGTGGCTAAAGATCATAAACCTCCCACCTCCAAGCCGAGAAAAACTCTTCAATTGGTTTCAGGAATGGGGAGTAGGGTGGAAGGAATTCAATCAGCATCTTGCGGTGGTGGACAAACCACTGCCTGATGTTGTCAGAGTGATGGAAACTGACATTGTCACAAATTACTACATACTTTGGTAGATCATCTCGATTGAGGTCCCTCTCATCTTCAGGAATGACATTTCTATAGAGATTGTCTAAGAATGTAAGGAGATGCTGTGTGTTGTACGGTCCCATAATAGGAATATGATCCTTGATTCATTGGTTAATCTAGAGTTGCACATGTTTCTCTTCGTTAACGAAGGTGAAGACTCACCGGAGAGCAATTTCTCAATTCTGGACATATTTCTTAGCAAACATGTACTCACAATTTGTATACAATTCTGAGAACATGTTCACTCATTTTGATAGTACAGACTTCCAACCTGAGAAAAAGACTAATTGGTTTGGTGAGTGTGACATTTCAGCTGAGAAGCAGGACAAATTATTTTGCACAGCAGGACAAAAGCAACAAGAATTGTCAAAAGCAGCTGACAGATGTACAGAACCATTTGCATGTTGTCCAAAAGCAATTGCAATTTGATGAAAACAACGAGAAATTGCTGATATGATGTGAAGAACTGACAACAGGTTCTGACGGTGGAACGAGTAGTTTTGAGAAATGCAGTTCTGTTGTGAGAAATGACTGAAAGCAGTTGAGAAAAACTGTAATCAGCCTTTCTCCGTTGCTAGCGAAAATTTTATCTGTGAGTAGTGTAAGTTAGTTTGCTAATGAAGAAGTAGTGAGTGCGAGAGCAGTCTAGGTTCGGCGGGGGGAAGTCTGGATGCCCTAGGAAGGATTAGCATTTCCCCCGTCTCCAGCATCAGAGCCCCTGCAGCGGGGCGAGTGGGTGACGATTCGGTGGCATTTTTATTCAGCACGGTAGCAAAACTAACAGGAAATAAAAGCACTGCCCTCACATGTACATCACCTATTAAACATAAATCTGTCAGCTTTAAAATAAAAAAATTTCACATGGCCATAACAAATAATGATTCCAATAGATCAAACTTCTTGTTTTCTATAAAGTGTCCTCAAAACAAAATTTGTTTTATGCAAAAAAAAAATAAAAGTCTAGATCACTTCTGCTATGCAAAATAAGTATTGTCTTAATGTAATGTTACAGAATGATCTTATTATTGATTTAACAGTTTCATCTAGGTTTTATTTTCAAAGTAACAATTGTAGCGCAGCAGGAGTAGTTTCTCAAAACGCTGGTCTGTGAGACGGTTTCTTTTTGGGGTGAGGATGAGACTTCCAATACTAAACAGCCTCTCAATCAACGCACTGGATGGTGTTGCTGTGTTGGCTTTTCATATCAGCTGATTTAAGGTATTCACAAATCTCCACTGTCCACAGTAATTGCTTGTTCGTCATGTCGTTCGTGTTCTCCTCCTCAGCAAATGCGAAGAAGTCATTTTCATGATCTTGTTTTCAGGAGACTGCAGTGGCTCTTTCTGTGGTATCTCAATGGTGAAAGCACAACACTGTGCTGCCAGAATCATCTTGATGTTGTCTTTTCTTGTGTTATCCCTCAGCCACCACAGCTTGAATTTTGGCAGGGTTACCGCAGCAAGCAAAGCTTCATTACTGTCAAGGATGGAGCTAAACCGTGTCTTGATAGCCTGCAAGAGAATTTTAGATTTTTTTCTTTTTAGAGCTGCTTTACAGCAAATTAAATTTTCTTTGCATCATTGAATCATTATTTTCCTGTTATCCCTGTAAAGCTGCTTTGAGACAATCTATATTGTATAAAGTGTTATAGAAATGTAACTAACTTGACATGAAATAAAACTACAATAATAATATTAATAAGACAATATTGAATATTGATTACCTAAGTATGAGGTCTGGGAGGTCAGCCGTCATCTTTCAGTGCCAAGATTTTGGCCATCAGGATTTCAAGGGGAGGTTGAAGGGTGCCATAGAAACAATCATCTTCACCTTGAAGTATATCCAGTGCCATACAGACAGGCTTTTCAGAACCTTGCAGTATTCTTTAGGGAAACGATACTCTCTCTCCGTAATGCATCTGATGTCCAGGCGAGTGCAAAGTTTATTGAGGTCAACTATGGGCATGTCTGTGACTCTGCTAAGCGCATCATGAAGGGACCAGCAACTTTCTTTTGCAGGCTCTATGATGCCACAGCTGATCGACGAATTGTGAATTTTCTCTATCTCCGCTGCGATGGCATCGTACGTGTGTCTCCCACGAAATCATCTGCAGGCGATTACAGCTGTTTGGCGATGCAGAGTAACAGGATCGATCCAGTGTACAGTAATGCCCAAAAAACTTTTATTCTGAGCAGTCCATAAATCTGCAGTGGTGGAAACATTTTCCAATTCGGCAAAAGTTTTCTTTAGTTCTGTCTCCATTTCCATATATGCATTGTCCAAAAAGTTTGTGACGGTTTTGCGATCGGGCAGCATGCCCCCCGGCCTTGTCCCTGTTACAGAGATTTTGCTGATGATATTTTGAAATGTGGGTGCCTCCACAGTGGACAGCGGCTGCATCTCCTCAACAATAAAAGCAGCAACCAATTTGTTGAGTTCAGTTGAACTAATTGTTTTACCTGTTGGTGAACGTGAACTGAAATCAAGCCTTGGTTGTTTAGCTTGAGTCGGGGTGCAGGTTTCATTCGGCTCTCTCTCTTCCAAATTTGTAGTGCTGTGCTTTGCTTGCAGATGTTTTTTTAAATTTGAAGTGGTATTTTTTGCAGTTGACAAAAGCTTTTCACCAACACATAATTTACACTTAACAATTATTTCCTTCCCCTTTTCCTCGACTATTTAAAAATAATGAGAATACTTCCATCACAGTAATGTAATGCTCTGACCTGCCATCTCCACTTCTGACCAGCTTCTGTTCCCGCAGCTCGCACGTATGAGTGCGCGATTCTACGTGATTACATTTATTTTGATTCAGTATTTTCTTTTTATGCAAAATAACTTAACTGAAAAGTAACTCGCATTACTTTTTAATCCATAATCCCTAAGACCCACGACGTTGGAATACACCGTGGTCTTAGGGTTGAAGGGGTCGGCTTCGGTGTGCGGCCGAAAAGTCTGCTTGGTTTTCTTAGATGGCGTCATTTTTTTTTTGACAGACAAACAACATAAAATTTCACACAGACCACTTCTTGAATTTAACGTTTTTTATGTAATTATGGTAATGAATATGAAATGTAATATTTTAATAAAAACAAAAAAGTTTTTTATAAAAGAAAGTCAGATTTGTTTCAACCCATTGTTTCTTATATCACCTTTTGATGTTTTTTTTAAAGAAAATATGCTCATGAATATGAAGTCATCATTTCAAATTTAACTTTTAAATACTTAATTTGTCATTTCACATTTTTCATTGAAATGTTGCAATTTTTAACATTTTATCATGAAATTATTCTGGTGAATATGAAAATTCAAAATTTTTACATTTTTATTTAAAAAAGGATATATTTTTCTGGGATAATGTTTTTTTTTGTTTGCATATTGCACTTTTTTAACATTTTTAGATTAAATGATGCTTATGAATATGAAAATTCAAATTTTTTTTTTATATCATATTTTGTTATGCAAATGAAATATTATTTATTTATTTATTTATTTATTTATTTATTATTTTATTTATTTTATTTTATTTTTGTTTCTCATTTAAATGTTTTTCCTTCATGGATTGCACTTTTCAACCTTTTTTCATTTAATTAAGCTTATGACTAAGAATATTCATATTTTTACAATAGCAATTTTTATGAAAAAAAATTTGTTTTAATTCTCCAATTTTGTCATCACCTTTTTTGTTAACTTATTGCACTTTTGTAATTTTGTAAGTTTTTAATGAAATTATGTTAATGTATCTAAAAATTCATATTTTCACACTAACCTTTTTATGATAAAGGTTAACTTTTTTTATGAAATTTTATTTATCAAAATAAAATGTAATATTTAAATAAAAACAATCTAGTTTTTAATTTGAACAATAATTTTTTAAGCATTTTCATTACATTTTGCATAGATTTTTTGCACTTTTAAAAGTTTTTAGTTAAATGATGCTTATGAAAATTCATAGCTTCACAATTACTCATATTTCTATTAAAAAGTTCACGATTTCTTTAATGAAATTATGTTTATGAATATGAAATGTAATATTTTAATAAAAACTTTTTTTTAATAAAAGAAAGTCAGATTTTGTTCAAACCATTGTTTATCACGTTTTGCGTTGAATCTTTGCACTTTCAACGGTTTTTAGTTAAATGATGCTAATGAATATGATGACATAAATTCACAATAACTTGTAGAAACTTAAATTGTTATATCACTTTATTCACTGAATCTTTGCACTTTTTTTTTTTTGCATTTTTCCATTAAATTATTCTTTTGAATATAAAAATTCATATAATTTATATGAGAAAAGTCAGATTTTTGTTAAAACATAGTTTATAATGAAAACTTTTTAGGTCAATTATTGCACTTTTAACGATTTTTTGTGAACTGATGCTTATGAATATAACTTGTAAATACTTGGTCATTTCATGTTTTTCATTGAATTTTGCACTTTTAAACAGTTTTTCATTAATTATTATGCTGATGAATAGGATAATTTATATTTTACCAATTAATTTAATATTTTTATCAAAAAAAGGTATTTTTCGCTCAAATCATTATCATGTAGGTTTTTCGCTTACATATTGCACTTTTAACGTTTTTTTCATTAAAAGCTGCTTATATATGTAAAAATTCACATTAATAACTATCACATTTTTAATGAAAAAGTCATATGATGCTTATGAATATGAAGTCATATTTTTCACAATAAATGTAAAAAAACTTGGTCATGTACATTTCATGTAAGGTTTTCATATTTCAAGTCGCTTACATATTGAACTTTTTAACCTTTTTTTTCTTATTAAATCATGCTTATAAATATGAAAATGTATATTTTTTACAATAACATACAATAATAATAAATATCATTAAATAAGTATTTAATGAAAGAGCCATATTTTGTTCAAAACATGATTTGTTTTGACAAAAAAACAAATGATGAATTGTTTGGACTAAAATATTTGTAATTTATCTGATGAATGTGTAATCAAAAACTGTATTTGCTAATAATTAAGAAAAATTGCTCATTCTTGACAGCACGTAGAAGGCTTTGCCAAATATATGCTGTTGTTATGTTTTTGATTAATTATTACGGTTTAAGCCATTTTCATTAACTTTTTGCTGTTTTCAACAGTTTTTATGAAATTATGATTATGAATATAAAAATATTAAATTTTTGAAATAACTATAATAGGTTTATGAAAAATGTCAGAAAATGTTATCGAATATTATATCTCATCATAAACATGATGTTAATTATCATGGGCAAGTGCATGCTGTTTGTGCAAAAACTCTTGGTTCGATAAACCGCTTTCTCTTGTCCTAGAAGCCTGAGACTTGCAGAATCGCATTTACAGTGAATATGAAACTCATTCTTGACAGCACGTAGAAGACTTTGCCAAATATGTGCTGTTGTTTCGATTTTGATTATTTATGACTTTCTAATCCATTTTCATTCACTTTTTGCTGTTTTTATGAAATTATGATTCTTCTTCTTCTTCTTCTTTCGGCTGCTCCCATTAGGGGTCGCCACAGCGGATCATCCGTCTCCATACCACCCTGTCCTCTACATCTGCCTCTTTCACACCAACTACCTGTAACTAACTCTTAGATAAGAGTTAGTAAGGTAATCCACCCTATATGGTATAGTCTTTTAACCCCGCACCCATACGGTGTAATCCTTTGACTCTGCCCCACTAGTTAGTGTGACACACACCATGGTAAAGGAAAGTCATGTCGCTTAAATGCTCTGAAATCGTACAAGGTTATTAGGGAAAGTAAGGGTTAGCTACACTACCTGCATGTCTTCCCTCACCACATCCATGAACCTCCTCCTTGGCCTTCCTCTTTTCCTTCTACCTGGTGGCTCCATCTTCAGCATTCTTCTACCAATATAATTCATGTCCCTTCTCTGCACATGTCCAAACCATCTCAATCTCGCCTCCCTCACCTTGTCACCAAAACATTCTACATGTGCTGTCCCTCTAATAAACTCATTTCTAATCTTGTCCATCCTCGTCACTCCCAACGAAAACCTCAACATCTTCAGCTCTGCTACCTCCAGCTCCACCTCCTGTCTTTTACTCAATGCCACTGTCTCTAATCCATACAACATCGCAGGTCTCACCACAGTCCTATAAACTTTCCCTTTCATTCTTGCAGATACCCTACTATCACAAATCACTCCTGTCACTCTTCTCCACCCACTCCACCCTGCCTGCACTCTTTTCTTTACTTCTCTAACACACTCTCCATTACTTTGCACTTCTCCACCTCCATACACCTTCTCCACCTCTTCTCCCTGCAACCGCACCACACCACTGCCCTCCCTCTCATTCACACACATGTACTCTGTCTTACTCCTACTGATTTTCATTCCCCTTCTCTCCAGCGCATATCTCCACCTCTCCAGGCTCTTCTCAACCTGCTCTCTACTCTCACCACAAATCACAATATCATCTGCAAACATCATAGTCCAGGGAGACTCCTGTCTGACCTCGTCCGTCAACCTGTCCATCACTACTGCAAACAGGAAAGGGCTCAGGGCCGATCCTTGATGCAGTCCAACCTTCACTCTGAACCAGTCTGTCGTACCTACTGCACACTTCACTGCCGTCACACTGTCCTCATACATGTCCTGCACCACCCTTACATACTTCTCTGACACACCTGACTTCCTCATACAATACCACAACTCCTCTCTCCACCCTGTCGTACGCCTTCTCTAAATCCACAAACACACAATGCAGCTCCTTCTGTCCTTCTCTATACTTCTCCATCAACATCCTCAAAGCAAATAAGGCATCCATGGTGCTCTACCTCGGCATGAAACCATACTGTTGCTCACAGATGGTCACCTCTTCTCTCAGCCTGGCTTCCACTACTCTTTCCCATAACTTCATGGTGTGACTGATCAACTTAATTCCCTTGTAGTTACTGCAGGTCTGCACATCTCCCTTATGCTTAAAGATCGGTACCAGCAAACTCCTTCTCCATTCCTCAGACATCCTCTCCCCTTCCAGAATCCTGTTAAACAATCTGGTTAAAAACTCCACTGCCATCTCTCCTAAACATCTCCACGCCTCTACCGGTATGTCATCTGGTCCAACCGACTTTCCATTCTTCATCCTCTTAATTGCTGCTCTCACTTCCTCCTTACTAATCCTATCTACATCCTGCTTCACCAACTCCACATCCTCCAACCTTCTCTCTCTGTGATTTACCTCATTCATCAGCTGCTCAAAATACTCCCTCCACCTTCTCAACACACTCTCCTCACTAGTCAACACATTTCCCTCTACATCCTTTATTGCTCTAACTTGCAGTACATCCTTCCCAGCTCGGTCCCTCTGCCTGGCCAATCGGTATAACTCCTTTTCTCCTTCCTTAGTGTCCAACCTCTTATACAGCTCCTCATATGCCTTTTCCTTGGCTTTCGCCACATCCCTCTTTACCTGCTGCCGCATCTCCTTGTACTCCTGCCTACTTTTCTCATCACTCTGTCGATCCCACTCCTGTTTTGCCAACCTCTTTCCCCTAATGCTCTCCTGCACTTCCTCATTCCACCACCACGTCTCCTTGTCTTTCTTTCTATTTCTAGATGTCACACCAAGTACTTTTCTAGCTGCCTCCCTCATCACTCCTGCAGTAGTTCCCCAATCATCCGGCACCTCTTCACCACCACCGAGCCCCTGTCTGACCTCTTCCCTGAACCTTACACTACACTCTTCCTCCTTCAGTTTCCACCATTTTATTCTTCTTTCAATCCTTACATTCCTCCTCTTCTTCTTCGCCTCCAAAACCATCCTACAGACCACCATCCGATGCTGTCTAGCTACACTGTCCCCCGCCAACACCTTACAGTCTCCTTCAGGTTGCATCTCCTGCATAGCACATAGTCCACCTGTGTGCACCTTCCTCCACTCCTATACGTCACCCTATGATCCTCCTTCTTCTTAAAATACGTGTTCACCACTGCCATTTCCATCCTTTTAGCAAAATCTACCACCATCTGCCCTTCCACATTCCTCTCCTTAAAACCATACCTACCCATCACCTCCTCATCACCTCTGTTCCCTTCACCTACATGCCCATTAAAGTCTGCCCCAATCACCAATCGTTCTTTCCTAGGTACACCATCTACCACGTCATCTAATTCACTCCAGAATCTTTCCTTTTCCTCCATCTCACAGCCAACTTGTGGAGCATAGGCACTGATGACATTTATCAACATCCCTTCAACTTCCACCTTCACGATCATTACCCTATCAGAAACTCTCTTCACCTCCACTACACTCTTACTGTACTCTTCCTTCAGAAGCACCCCTACACCATTTCTCTTCCCATCCACACCATGATAAAACAGTTTAAATCCACCTCCAATGCTCCTGACCTTACTCCCTTTCCACTTGGTCTCCTGAACACACAGCATATCTACCTTTCTCCTCTCCATCATATCAGCTATCTCTCTCCCTTTACCCGTCATAGTACCAACATTTAAAGTACCAACCCGAACCTCTACTCTCCTACACTGCTCCTTTTCCTGCCGTCTCTGTAGACGTCTTCCTCCTCTCCTTCTCCTCCTTCGGCCAACAGTAGCCCAATTTCCACAGGTACCCTGTCGGCTAACGATACCTGTGGCGGTCGTTGTTAACCCGGGCCTCGACCGATCCGGTATGAAATTCTCCTTTGTGATCCGCATATTTGATTTGGCACATGTTTTACGCTGGATGCTCTTCCTAACGCAACCCTCCCCATTTACCCGGGCTTGGGACCGGCACTAAGAGTGCACTGGCTTGTGCCTCCCTAATGGCTGGGTTTTTTAATGAAATTATGATTATGAATATGAAAATATTTATTTTTGAAATAACGATAATATTTATATGAAGAATGTCATAAATTGCTCACAAAATGTTTTGTTTGATCATATCTCAATATAAAAGTTAAATTATCATGGACAAGTGCATGCTGTTTGTGCAAAACCGCTTGGTTTAAAAAAAAAGGTTTCTCTTCGTCCTAGAAGCCTGAGACTTGCAGAATCGCATTTTCAGTGGATAAGAAACTCATAATAATCAGATTCTTATAAAAAAAAGACATTGTTTTCAAACCACCATTTGTCATGTAACATTTTTTGTTTAGGTCTTGCACTTTTTTACGTTTTTGACAATAAATTATGCTTATAAATCTGAAAATTCATATTTTCACAACTAATTTTTCATGATTAATGTGAACGTATTTTTTTATATTTTTTGCTCAAACCATGGTCTTTCATCTACGTTTTTTGCTTACCTGTTGCAGTTTTTTTACTGTTTCCCTTTAAATTATGATTATGAATATGAAATGTAATATTTAAAAAAAAAATCATTGTTATAAAAAATTTTTTTTTTCAAACCATTGTTTGTGCATCATGTTCTGCGTTGAATTTTTGCACTTTTAACAATTTTAGTTGCTGTTAGTAATTTTTAATGCTTATTAATATGAAGTCAAATTTTTCACAATAACCTGTAAAAACCTGATTTGTCAAATCACGTTTTTTATTAACTTTTTAACAGTTTTTAATGAAATTATTAGTATGAATATGAAAATATTAATTTGAACAATTTTTATTTAAAAAAGTTATATTTTTCTCAGACCAATGTTTTTCATGTAAGTTTTTCGCTTACATATTGCACTATATTTTTCATTAAATGAGAAAATTTATATTTTCACAATAACTACATTTTTTTTTATGAAAAAGTCATATTGTTGTCAAAACATGAATTGCATTGTCACTTTTTTGTTTTTTTATTCACTTATGGCACTTTTAAAAAGGTTTCCTATATTATATGTTTTATATTTTCACAATTACTCATATTTTTATGGTAAAGGTTAATGTGTTTTTTTATCAAATTATGATTATGAATAGGAAATTATATATTTTATTAAAAACAATCCATCGTATTTAAAAAAAAGTCATTATTTTCAAACCATTGTTTGTCATATCACGTTTTAAGTTGAATTTTTGCACTTTTAATGTTTTTTAGTTAAATGATTCTAATGAAAAGTCATATTTGTCACAAAAAAAAAATTACAATCTTGATTTGTCATATGGTGTTATTGTATTAAATTATTTAAAAAATGTTAACAATTTTACATAAAATTATTCCTTTGTATATAAAAATTCATATTTTACCAATTTATTTCATATTCATATGAAAATAGTCATCATAATTTTGTCAAAAAATAGTGCCATTTGAATGTTTTTCATTTACGCACACGTTTTAATGGTTTTTAATGAAATTATGCTAATGAATATATAAAGTAATATTTTCTCAAACATTTTTATTAAAATTTTATTTTTTTAATATGAAATTCTGGATATGAATATGAAATGTAATATTTTAATAAAGACAATAATTTTTTTAATAAAAGAAAGTCAGATTTGTTTCAAACCATTGTCATATAAATTTTTGCAATGAATATTTGCACTTTCAACGGATTTTAGTTAGATGATGCTTAACACAGCCATTAGGAAAAACCCAGCCATTAGGGAGGCACAAGCCAGTGCACTCTTAGTTCCGGTCCTAAGCCCGGATAAATGGGGAGGTGTGCGTTAGGAAGGGCATCCAGCGTAAAATATGTGCCAAATCGAATATGCGGATCACAAATAAGAATTTCATACCGGATCGGTCGAGGCCCGGGTTAACAACGACCGCCACAGGTATCGTTGGCCAACAGGGTACCGGTGGAAATTGTGCTACTGTTGGCCGAAGGTGGAGAAGAAGGAAGACGA
This sequence comes from Silurus lanzhouensis, assembly GCA_039877035.1. Lineage (NCBI taxonomy): Eukaryota > Metazoa > Chordata > Actinopteri > Siluriformes > Siluridae > Silurus > Silurus lanzhouensis. Next base: position 67,738 of record JBCEWE010000725.1, read on the forward strand.
CTACAGAGATGGCAGGGAAAGGAGAAATGGAGGAGAGTGGAGGTTCGGGTTGGTACTTTAAATGTTGGTACTATGAGAGAGAGGTAGCTGATATGATGGAGAGGAGAAAGGTAGATATGCTGTGTGTTCAGGAGACCAAGTGGAAAGGGAGTAAGAGCAGGAACATTGGAGGGGTTCAAACTGTTCTATCATGGTGTGGATGGAAAGAGAAATGGTGTAGGGGTGATTCTGAAGGAAGAGTACAGTAAGAGTGTAGTGGAGGTGAAGAGAGTTTCTGATAGGGTGATGAACGTGAAGCTGGAAGTTGAAGGGATGATGATAAATGTCATCAGTGCTTATGCTCCACAAGTGGGTTGTGAGATGGAGGAGAAGGAAAGATTCTGGAGTGAATTAGATGAAGTGGTAGATGGTCTACCTAGGAATGAACGATTGGTGATTGGGGCAGACTTTAATGGGCATGTAGGTGAGGGGAACAGATGTAATGGCAGATGGTGGTAGATTTTGCTAAAAGGTGGACTATGTTCTATGTAGGAGATGCAACCTGAAGGAGATTGGAGACTGTAAGGTGTTGGCAGGGGACAGTGTAGCTAGACAGCATCGGACGGTGGTCTGTTTGGTTTTGGAGGTAAAGAAGAAGAGGAGGAGAGTGAAGATTGAAAGAAAAATAAGATGGTGAAACTAAAGAAGAAAGACTGTAGTGTGAGGTTCAGGGAAGAGGTCAGACAGGGGCTCGGTGGTGGTGAAGAGGTGCTGGATGATTGGGTAACTACTGCAGGAGTGTGAGGGAGGCAGCTAGAAAAGTACTTGGTGTGAAATCTGGAAATAGAAAGGTAGACAAAGAGACGTGGTGATGGAATGAGGAAGTGCAGGAGAGCATAAGGAGAAAGAGGTTGGCAAAACAGAAGTGGGATCGACAGAAGGATGAGAAAAGTAGGCAGGAGTACAAGGAGCTGCAGCAGCAGGTAAAGAGGGACGTGGCGAAAGCCAAGGAAAAGGCATATGAGGAGCTGTATGAGAGGTTGGACACTAAGGAAGGAGAAAAGGATTGGCCAGGCAGAGAGACCGATCTGGGAAGGATGTGCTGCAAGTTAGAGCAGTAAAGGATGGGGATGGAAATGTGTCGACTAGTGAGGAGAGTGTGTTGAGAAGGTGGATGGAGTATTTTAAGCAGCTGTTGAACAAGGAAAATAAGAGAGAGAGAAGGTTGGGTGGTGTGAAGTTGGTGAAGAAGGATGTAGATAGGATTAGTAAGGAGGAAGTGAGAGCAGCGATTAAGAGGATGAAGAGTGGAATGTCAGTTGGACCAGATGACATCCCGGTAGAAGCATGGAGATGTTTAGGAGAGATGGCAGTGGAGTTTTTAACCAGATTGTTTAACAAGATTCTGGAAGGTGAGAAGATGCCTGAGGAATGGAGAAGGAGTTTGCTGGTACCGATCTTTAAGAATAAGGGAGATGTGCAGGCCTGCAGTAACTACAGGGGAATTAAGTTGATCAGTCACACTATGAAGTTATGGGAATAAGTAGTGGAAGCCAGGCTGAGAGAAGAAGTGACCATCTGTGAGCAACAGTATGGTTTCATGCCGAGGAAGAGCACCACAGATGCCTTTTTTGCTTTGAGAATGTTGGTGGAGAAGTATAGAGAAGGTCAGAAGGAATTGCATTGCGTATTTGTGGATTTAGAGAAAGCTTACGACAGGGTGCCAAGAAAGGAGTTGTGGTATTGTATGAGGAAGTCGGGTGTGTCAGAGAAGTATGTGAGGGTGGTGCAGGACATGTATGAGGACAGTGTGACAGCAGTGAAGTGTGCAGTAGGAACAACAGACTGGTTCAAGTTAAAGGTTGGACTACATCAAGGATCGGCTTTGAGCCTCTTCCTGTTTGCAGTGGTGATGGAAAGGTTGACGGACGAGGTCAGACAGGAGTCTCCCGGGACTATGATGTATGCGGATGATATTGTGATGTCTGGTGAGAGTAGTGAGCAGGTTGAGAAGAGCCTGAAGAGGTGGAGGTACACGCTGGAGAGAACGGGAATGAAAGTCAGTAGGAGTAAGACATAGTACATGTGTGTGAATGAGAGGAAGGGCAGTGGAGTGGTGCGGTTGCAGGGAGAAGGTTGAGGAGTTCAGGTACCTAGGGTGAACAGTGCAAAGTAATGAAGAGTGTGTTAGAGAAGTGAAAAAAAGAGTGCAGGCAGGGTGGAGTTGGTGGAGAAGAGTGACAGGAGTGATTTGTGATAGTAGGGTATCTGCAGGAATGAAAGAGAAAGTTTATAGGACTGTGGTGAGACTAAAAGACAGAGGAGGTGGAGCTGGAGGTAGCAGAGCTGAGGTTGTTAAGGTTTTTGTTGGGAGTGACGAGGATGGACAAGATTGGAAATGAGTTTATTAGAGGGACAGCCCATGTAGGACGTTTTGGTGACAAAGTGAGGGAAGCGAGATTGAGATGGTTTGGACATGTGCAGAGGAGGGACATATTGGTAGAAGAATGCTGAGGATGGAGCCACCAGGAAGGAGGAAAAGAGGAAGGCCAAGGAGAAGGTTCATGGCTGTGGTGAGGGAAGACATGCAGGTAGTTGGTGTGAAAGAGGCAGATGTAGAGGACAGGGGGGTATGGAGACAGATGATCCGCTGGGCAACCCCTAATGGGAGCAGCCGAAAGAAGAAGAAGAAGAAGAGGAAGATGATGCTTATGAATATGAAAAGTCATAATTTCACAATAACTTGTAAAAACTTGATTTGGCATAGCACGTTTTTTTTTTTTTTTTGCACTTTTTATTATAAAGTTTTTCATGACATTATTCCTTTCAATATGTAAATTAATATTTTACCACTTAATTTCACATTTATTTGAGAAAAATCATATTTATGTCAAAACATTGTATTTCATGAAATCTTTTTTATTCACATTACACTTTTAACGATTTATTTGTGAAATAATGAATGTGAATATGAACATTCATATTTTCACAAAAACTTGTAAAAACTTGATTTGTCATTTCACGTTTTTCATTGAATTTCTGCATTTTTTAACAGTTTTTCATGGAATTATTCTGATGAACATTTTTATTTATAAATATGTTAGCAATTAATTTAATATTTTATTTAAAAAAGGTATTTTTTGCTCATGTACGTTTTTCGCTTACCTGTTGCAGTTTTTTACTGTTTACCTTTAAATTATGCTTATGAATATGAAAAATTTATATTTTCATTTTAACTATCATATTGTTGATGAAAATGTCACCTTTTTTGTCAAATCATGATTTGCATGGTCATTTTTTGTTTTTGATTCACTTATGGCACTTTTGTAAAGGTTTTACATGATTTTTTTCCAAAAAGGTCATTTTCAAACCATTGTTTGTCATATCAAGATTTGCGAAGAATTTTTGCACTTTTAATGGTTTTTAGTTAAATGATGTTAATGAATATAAAAAGTCATATTTATCACAACTGTTTTTTAAAAATTTGATTTGTCATATAACAATTTTTATTAAATTATTTCACTTTTTTAACATTTTTTCATTTAATTAATCCTTTGTATATAAAAATGTATATTTTACCAATTTATTTCAAACTCATTAAAAAAATCATATTTTCAAAACTTGATTTGTCATGTCATGTTTTTTTATTGAATTATTAAAAATTTTTTTACAGCTTTTCATTAAATTTTTACTTTCAATATAGAAATTCCTATTTTACTAATTTAATTCATATTCATATAAAAAAAAAAAATTCTTATTTTTGCCGAACATGGTTATCATGAAACCTTTTTCGTTCACTTACTACAATTTTCCAATGGTTTTCTATGAAAATATGCTTCTGTACATAAAAATGTATATTTTAGTAATTATTTGCATATTTATGTAAAACATCATACTTGTGTCAAACCATGGTTTGTCATGTGAAAGTTTTTTGTTTACGTATTGCACTTTTTAATGGTTTATAATGAAATCATGCTATAAAAATGTATACTTTCACAATAACATATTTTTATGAAAAAGTTTTGGTTTTATGAAATTATGGTTATGAATATAAATTTGTAATATTTTGTAAAAAGTCATATTTGTTTCAAACCTTTGTTTGTCATAACAGTTTTCGCGATGAACATTTGCACTTTTGTTAGATTTTTATCATGCCCAAACTTAATTCATAGAGAGGTTTTCCATACAAATTACGAAGCTCTGTGGTGCCTTTTCTGATATCAGGGAAGAATCACACATCACACAGAATGGAGCAATGTTCTTCTTCAGTTTATTGCATGCAACAGTAAATATATATATATATACATTGGACAGAAAGCCTGACCTAAGACTGTTTTCTGTTTGGATAAGAAGACATACTAGCCGGAGATGTGTGAGTCCAGATAAAGACTCCCTGTATACCTTACGTACTAACATCGTAAATATTCATTGACACTGAACAGACAAAGGAATGTGTAAGTGTTAAGTTTGTAATCTTGCGTAACAGTGTAGATTTTTTCATTGCTAGAGACTCAAAGCATTTTTTGTACGTCGCTCTGGATAAGGGCGTCTGCTAAATGCAGCCAATGTAAATGTTATTGTGAATGAGAACCATCTTAACACTCACACACCAATAAAATAGGATCTTTCCTGGGAACAGGAAATAATGTGATAGTGATATAAACTGCAAATGAAAAGATAAAGACAAAACAAAAACAACAGATTTCATTTAATTCCGTCACTACATGCATAAAATCCTTCATCATTACCACTCCAATCGAGACCTTTATGGCCTGTCTTACCAT
>JBCEWE010000725.1:75000-79636 GCA_039877035.1 Silurus lanzhouensis
AGGTATCAGGGTGAGATATACAAAACAGTCATGTGAGTCAGTTCTTAACCCTGGAGTTGGCCCCCTTTCTACTATAAAGAAAGAATCTTACCGTGGGCTCTCAACTATTTCAGCCCTGAATACTCACTTAGGCAGGCTTTTTAGGATTAAGGGGGTGGTGTTTTAATCCTGCTTGCATGTATCCACTGTGGCTGATAATCAGTCAGAACTCCAGTTCTGGTTACAGCTAGAACAGTCGCTGGAGCCCGATACTTCGGCTCACTGACCTTGGTAGGCTTCAGACTTTGTATCCGGACATGCTGATTAGGCACGAAAGGATGTGTTGGGTTTTACGTGGGCAGAGGAAGAGTAAGTGAGACATCAGCACTAATAGAATGAATTTTTTTTTAAACAGGGCAGAAATGTAGTTGTCCACCATCACTTCCAGGTTACCTATGGAAGAAATGCCAGTGTGTCGCCTAAACCATGGGGTCAGCCCGAGGCCGGACCATTAGAATTTCAAAAGATGACAGTTTAGTAGTTGAAGATGGAGTCATTCTCATTTCTGTGAGTACTGCAGTGAGAGCCACTTTTCGGCCTGTTTCAATGCAGGCTTAGGTAACACGTTTCTTAATGGTTTTGTTCATTCTCTCTACCACTCCAGCTGACTGTTGGTGATAGGGAATATTAAAATGGCAATCAATTGCTAAGCTTTTAGCCGAAACTTGTGTTACTTTAGAAGCAAAAGGTGTGCCGTTATCCCTTTCACACTAGGAATACCAAACCTAGAGATGATCTCTTTTGTTAATATTTTTACAACTGTTTTAGCGTGCTCTGTCACGCATGCAAACGCTTCTGGCCACTTACTGAATCTGTCAACTATAACCAACAGGTATCTAAAATGATATGATAAGTTTATAGCCTGTGTGACTTTAGTTATGTGACATCCCATGTTAATGCTTAAGCAACACTATTAAAGCTAGTTTAGGCAGAGCAATTTTTCCATCAACATCTCTAATGATACCAGCAGTAAATGATTTACATTGTTTAGAAGCGCAATACTTTATGTCCTCCTCAGTAGTCTGACTCTGAAGTATTTTTTAGGTCAATATCTGGTATATTGTAGATATGTGTCATCATTGGGATCTCAGGATTTGTATGTACTGTGTCCAAATCTAGTCAAGTCAAGTCAAGTCAAGTGGCTTTTATTGTCATTTTTACTATACACAGTGGTACACAGTACACAGTAAAAACGAAACAACGTTCCTCCAGAACCCTGGTGCTACACTAAACAACAAAACAACAAAGTGCATCGAGTGCAGCCTGGTGCAAACAGTGCAAACAAAAGAACAGTACAAACAGACAGAGTGCAGACAGACAACACAAGACAAGACAAAAGACAAAAACCAAGTATAGCGCCGACTAGTAAACCTACTGTACTTAAGTATACAGTACTGTGTGAGGTGAAATGTAAAAACTATACCCAGGAAAAAGTACAACAGAACAGAGCAATGTAGTGCAAAAAACAGCAGCAAGGAGGTGCAAAGACAGCATGTAAACATTCTATTTTAGTATAAAAGGTGCAAAAACAGCATGTAAACATTGTACTGAATATAAGGTGCGAGTATAAATAATAATAAATATATAAATGGTGGTGGAGTGGATTGAGATGAGTGATGATTGTGTTTAGTGGTTGTTTTGCTGCTTCCTTAGTTACTTTTCCGCTAACATGTTTCCCCGAATTTCCTCTGAATCACCATTGTCCTTTAAACTTAACTATGGCCATTTAGGCAGGGAGTTGAACAGCATTTAAGTGGTCGCCTATGGGCTTTCCATCAGCTGTTTTAAAGTGTCTTTGCGTCTATGTTTCGGCAAAATCATGAACAACATCATAAGCATACTTAGTCAAGTCAAGTCAAGTCAGGTTTATTTGTATAGCGCTTTTCACAACAGACATTGTCTCAAAGCAGCTTTACACAAATCAACAGTGATGGTGAATGGTGTGAATTTGTCCCTGATGAGCAAGCCGTGGCGACTGTGACAAGGAAAAACTCCCTTAGATGTTATGAGGAAGAAACCTTGAGAGGAACCAGACTCAAAGGGAAACCATCCTCATTTTGGGTGACATCAAGAGTTTGATCATAAATCTTTCAACAGTACAGAACACTGGAGAGTGAGAACTAACATGATTACTGGAGTATAAGATTATAAGTGATGTTCTTTCTGCAGTCTTATACAGTCTATATGGTTAATAGCTCCGAGTTTTATGAGCTCAGCATTTGTGATCACCACAGATCCAGCATCAGCTTCTCCATGCCAGAGCCTTTAACACTCCAGGAGGTCCAATGTCAAACTCCACACATGTAGCGGGATCCAAATGGCACTGGTACGTCTCTAGATGGTTCGGGATGTTTGTGAGTTCGGCATCTACTTCTTCAAAGGTCCGTAATCATCACGAGGTGGGAGGTGACTGGAGCTGGCCAAACCTCAGGGTGTCTCGGGATGGGGAGAGAAGAGAAGCAGTGGAGAGGAATTAGCGTAGCTGCTGTTCATGATATTAACAGCACAAGTTGATAATGTGATGTGATCAGATGTTCTGGAGCACAAGGTTATGATGTGATGTGTGTTATGTGTAGGCTTTGCTAAAAAGATATGTTTTTAATCTACACTTAAACTGGGTGAGTGTGTCTGAGCCCCGAACACCGTCAGGAAGACTATTCCAGAGTTTAGGAGCTAAATGTAAAAATGATCTCCCACCTTTAGTGGACTTTGCTATTCTAGGAACTACTAGAAGCCCAGAGTTTTGAGATCTTAGGGAGCGTGGCGGATTGTAGCGAGTTAAAAGACTGGATAGATACATGGGAGCCAAACCCATTTAGTGCTTTATAAGTGAGAAGTAATAGTTTGTAGTCTATTCGAAACTTAACAGGAAGCCAATGTAGGGACGATAAGATCGGGGTTATGTGATCATATTTTCTTGACCTTGTAAAAACTCTGGCTGCTGCATTCTGGACTAACTGAAGCTTGTTTATTAATGATGCAGGACATCCACCTAGTAACGCATTACAGTAGTCTATTCTGGAGGTCATGAACGCATGGACGAGCTTCTCTGCATCGGATATGGACAACATATTTCTTAGCTTAGAAATATTTCTAAGGTGAAAGAAGGCTGTTTTAGTAACTTGATTGATATGATTTTTGAAAGACAAGTCGCTGTCTAAAATAACTCCCAGGTCTTTTACCGTTGAACTAGTGGTTACAGAGCATCCGTCTAAATGCAGGTTGAGATGCTGGAGCTTCTGTATACTAGTTTTTGGTCCGATGAGCAAAATCTCAGTCTTATCGGAATTTAAAAGTAGAACGTTATGGGTCATCCAATCTCTTATTTCCTTAACACACTCAGTTATCCGAGTTAATTGAGCTGTATCGCCTGGTTTAGATGAAATATATAGCTGAGTATCATCAGCATAACAATGGAAGCTAATTCCATGCCTTCTAATAATATTTCCTAACGGAAGCATGTATATTGTGAACAGCAGGGGTCCTAGAACTGAACCTTGCGGCACGCCATAATTTACTTGCATTAGCCTGGATAGCTCTCCATTTAAATCTACGAAATGGTAACGATCGGACAGGTAGGATTTAAACCAGCTTAATGCCTGTCCTGAATGCCGATGTAATTTTGTAATGATCTAGGAGGAGATCATGGTCTATAGTGTCGAATGCACCACTAAGATCTAGTAAAACCAACAGCGAAATGAAGCCTTGGTCTGAAGCTAAAAACAGGTCATTAGTTATTTTAACTAGAGCAGTTTCTGTGCTATGATGGGGCCTAAAACCTGACTGAAATTCTTCAAAGATATTGTTCTCTTGCAGGTAGAAACATAACTGGGCAGCGACAATCTTTTCTAAAATCTTAGACATAAATGGGAGATTTGAAATTGGTCTGTAATTTGATAACGTGTTTGGATCCAGATTAGGTTTTTTAATGAGGGGCTTAATAACTGCTAACTTGAGGGATTTAGGGACGTGACCTAAAGATAGTGAGGAGTTAATAATATTCAGAAGAGGTTCACCAGTTGTATATAACACTTCCTTCAGTAATTTAGTAGGAATTGGATCTAACTGACATGTTTGTCGATTTAGCTTTGCAATAACATTATACAGCTCTTCCTGTCCTATACATGTAACAGTGGAGTTGTGGAGTTGAAGGTAACACTGTCTCAGGAGATGCTGTCAGAGGTTGAACTGCCACAATTGTTTTTCTAATGTTATCTATTTTTCAGTGAAGAAAATCATAAAGTCCTCACTACTAACTGTGATGGACACAATTTTCAGAGCCCTGATTTGTAGTTAGTTTAGCTACTGTACTGAAAAGGAACCTGGGATTGTTTTGTTGTTTTCTATAAGTTTGCTCAGGTGTTCAGCTCTAGCAGCTTTTAGCGCCTGTCTGTAGCTGAGCATACTGTCTTTATACGCGATTCTAAATACCTCCAATTTAGTTTTCCTCCATTTTCTCTCCAGATTACGGGCTGTTCTCTTGAGTTCATGCGTATGACTATTATACCAAGGTGCAGGTGCTTGTTCTCTAACCTTTTTAACCGGATGGGGGCAATGGTGTCTATTGTGCTAGTGAGGATAAGGTCTATGTTGTTAG
>JBCEWE010000729.1:12500-20000 GCA_039877035.1 Silurus lanzhouensis
GGGTGAGGAAAAACTCTATAAACAGAAGAAATGCTAAAAACATTCAAAACACAGTAAATAATAAAAAGAGAAAGAGAGAAGAAGAAACAGAAGTGAAGGACGTGATGGAGGGTTATGAGGAATGTCCAGCAAAGCAAAATAATACTAAGATTCTAAATCCAGATAGTGTAGATAAAAATGTTTGTTCAGTTCAATCAGAGCTACCTCACATTAGCCCCGCCTCCAGACATGGCCTGTCCAGTTGGAAAGCGAGTGATCAACCACCACCACGCCCATCTCACTGTTTCATCAGCGTTCTGAGCATGCTCTATGGAGGGCGTGGCATGAATGCCTTCTTGCTGAACAGGAAGTTGCAGGGACACGGGGGTGGAATTAAAATGATCCATGGTGCAGATGTTGTCAAAATGGTATTTTGTCTGAAGGACAAGGAGCAACTTTCAGGGTCAAAATCACAAAACCATAAGCTGCCTAAGCGTTTTTTTGCCATGGTGCCAATTTTTGATGTGCTTATACGACGTCACAGAAAGTGCCGCTACATTCGCTTCCTGTCTCGGAAGTGTGCCACGAGTGAGGGTGATGGAGACATGGCATCTCTCTTGTCTTCTCATTGCTCACCCTACAGAGTGTATCTCTTTGTGAGGGAGTGTGTGCGCTTTGTTATTCCAGATGAACTCTGGGGTTCTCAGCACAACATGGTGCAGTTCCTGTCCAGAGTGAAACACTTCTTAAAACTAGGGAAGTTTGAAAAACTCTCCTTGGCTCAGGTTATGTGGAAGATCAGAGTGAGTGACTGTCGTTGGCTGGGAAATAAGAAACGTGAGTCTTGTAATTGTCTTATCTGTTTAAAACATTTCCTAAGAGTTAATGTTAAGATCTTACTATGTTGTAACTACCAAATCTGACCAATCAGATAACCATACAGGTCTCCTGTCTCATCTTCTCTGTAGGTCCCTGCCCAAGTGAGCATCGTTACAGAGAGTGGATCTTTGGTCAGTTTTTGCTCTGGCTGCTAAAGGACTTTGTAATCGGCCTTGTAAAATCTTTATTTTACGTCACCGAGAGCGTCGGCCATAAGCATGCACTGAGATTCTACAGGCGCCACATCTGGAACAGATTACAGAACCAGGCCTTCAGGTACAGATCTCTTACTACTACACCCGCCTGCTGCGGTGATTCTATAGTGAAATCTACAACCCCAATTCCAAACAAGTTGGGACGCTGAAATCAGGAAATGACCCTAACCCATATTTTATTCACAATAGAAAACACATCAAATGTGTAAACTGAGGAAATGTAATTTTAACGAAAAAAATCAGGTAATTTTGACTTTGATGGCTGAAACACGTCGTAAAAAAGTTGGGACGGGGCAACAAAAGTCTGGAAAAAGTAAATGTTATTAAAATAAAACAGGAGAAGCTAATGAGTAACTAATACTAGTAACTTATGAGGATAACTGACGACAGGTGAGTGAGATGATTGGGGTATGAATAGTGCATCTTAGAGAGGAAGAGTCTCTCAGAAGTAAAGATGGGCAGAGCTTCACCAATCTGTGAAAGACTGTCTACAATCTGTGGAACAATTTCAGAATAATGTTCAACATCAGACTGCAAAATAGTTGAATATCCCATCATTCACAGAACATAAAATCAAAAGTTTCAAAGAATCTGAAGAAATCTCTGTGCACAAGGGGCAAATCAATATTGGATGTTTGTGATCTTTGGGCCCTCAGGGGCCACTGCATTTTAAAACAGTCATGATTCTGTAATGGAGAATCACTGCATGGGATCATTAACATCTCCAGAAATCATTGTCTATGAACACAGTTTGCTTGTCCTCCACAAATGCAGCTTAAATCTCTGTCATGCAAAGAAGTAGAAGAAAGAAGAACCACCACCATCCTCTGGGCTAAATCTCATTTAATGTATTGAGGCAAAGTGAGAAAACCATGGACACCACGTCTTCTGGACTAAAGAGGAGAGGGACCATCTGGCTTATTAGCTATCAGTTAAAAAAAAACATCTCTAATGGTATGGTGGTGCATTAGTACCTGTGAAATGAACAGCGTGTACATTTGGAAAGGTTCCATCAATGCTGATCAATATATATACAGGTTTTATGGCAACAAATACTTCCATCCAGGGACCGGTTGCTGAACTGACCTGCCTGCAGTCTAGACCGTTCACCGTTTAAAAACATTTGCCTTGTCATGAAACAAAAAATAACACAAAGGACACCTAGAACTGTTGAGCAGCTAGAATCCTGGTTTACGTACATATGGGACAACATTCTCCTCCCAAAACTTTAGCAACTGTTCTCCCCAGTACCCAGATGTATACAGACAGAAGACGTGATGCTTCACAGTGGGAAACATGGTTGCAACACCTCTCAAAATGTTGTTACAGAGCCATCAAATACAGTGAGGAAAATAAGTATTTGAACACCCTGCTATTTTGCAAGTTCTCCCACTTAGAAATCATGGAGGGTCTGAAATTGTCATCGTAGATGCATGTCCACTGTGAGAGACATAATCTAAAAAAAAAAAATCCAGAAATCACAATGTATGATTTTTTTAAACTATTTATTTGTATGATACAGCTGCAAATAAGTATTTGAACACCTGAGAAAGTCAATGTTAATATTTGGTACAGGAGCCTTTGTTTGCAATTACAGAGCTCAAACGTTTCCTGTAGTTTTTCACCAGGTTTGCACACACTGCAGGAGGGATTTTGGCCCACTCCTCCACACAGATCTTCTCTAGATCAGTCAGGTTTCTGGCCTGTCACTGAGAAACACAGAGTTTGAGCTCCCTCCAAAGATTCTCTATTGGGTTTAGGTCTGGAGACTGGCTAGGCCACGCCATAACCTTGATATGCTTCTTACAGAGCCACTCCTTGGTTATCCTGGTTGTGTGCTTCGGGTCATTGTCATGTTGGAAGACCCAGCCTCGACCCATCTTCAATGCTCTAACTGAGGGAAGGAGGTTGTTCCCCAAAATCTCGCAATACATGGCCCCGGTCATCCTCTCCTTAATACAGTGCAGTCGCCCTGTCCCATGTGCAGAAAAACACCCCCAAAGCATGATGCTACCACCCCCATGCTTCACAGTAGGGATGGTGTTCTTGGGATGGTACTCATCATTCTTCTTCCTCCAATACGTTTAGTGGAATTATGACCCAAAAGTTCTATTTTGGTCTCATCTGACCACATGACTTTCTCCCATGACTCCTCTGGATCATCCAAATGGTCATTGGCAAACTTAAGACGTGCCTGGACATGTGCTGGTTTAAGCAGGGGAACCTTCCGTGCCATGCATGATTTCAAACCATGATGTCTTAGTGTATTACCAACAGTAACCTTGGAAACGGTGGTCCCAGCTCTTTTCAGGTCATTGACCAGCTCCTCCCGTGTAGTTCTGGGCTGATTTCTCACCTTCCTTAGGATCACTGAGACCCCATGAGGTGAGATCTTGCATGGAGCCCCAGTCCGAGGGAGATTGACAGTCATGTTTAGCTTCTTCCATTTTCTAATGATTGTTCCCCGTAGCCCTTTCCAGCCTTGTGGAGGTGTACAATTTTGTCTCTAGTGTCTTTGGACAGCTCTTTGGTCTTGGCCATGTTAGTAGTTGGATTCTTACTGATTGTATGGGGTGGACAGGTGTCTTTATGCAGCTAATGACCTCAAACAGGTGCATCTAATTTAGGATAATAAATGTAGTGGAGGTGGACATTTTAAAGGCAGAATAACAGGTCTTTGAGGGTCAGAATTCTAGCTGATAGACAGGTGTTCAAATACTTATTTGCAGCTGTATCATACAAATAAATAGTTAAAAAAATCATACATTGTGGGTTTTTTTTTTTTTTTTTTCTCAGATTATGTCTCTCACAGTGGACATGCACCTACGATGACAATTTCAGACCCCTCCATGATTTCTAAGTGGGAGAACTTGCAAAATAGCAGGGTGCTCAAATACTAGTTTTCCTCACTGTACATTTTTCTTAAAATGGTACAAATTCTCAGTGTAAATATTTAATGTTTTATAGTGATTAATATATGAGTTTGAGATTTGAAAATCATGGAAAAAATCATTTGGAATTTGGATTGTATAGTGTAGGTCTAACTGTGTACTGTAAACTATCTATCTGTTTTCAACTACATGCATTACTATCACAACCACTAATAGTGTTGTATCAGGACAAACCACTAGATGGAGCCATGTGTGTTGGAAGAATGGTGGCGAACAATTACTGTATATCAAAATAATAATTTTTATTTATCCACTTTTTCCTGTCAAAGCAAATGTTAATTACCCATTAAATTTCATTTTAAACCATTCATGTCCCTGTATCAATATCTGACCGTGTAGTAATAACCCCTAACTACAGTATCTGACCGTGGGGTAACTACAGTATCTGGCCGTGGGGTAATAACCCCTAACTACAGTATCTGACCATGGGGTAATAGCCCCTAACTAAACTATCTGACCGTGGGGTAACTACAGTACCTGACTATGGGGTAATGACCCCTAGCTACACAATATGACCGTGGGGTAACTACAGTACCTGACCATGGAGTAATGACCCCTAACTACACTATCTGACCGTGGGGTAACTACAGTACCTGACCATGGGGTAATGACCCCTAGCTACACAATATGACCGTGGGGTAACTACAGTACCTGAACATGGAGTAATGACCCCTAACTACACTATCTGACCGTGGGGTAACTACAGAACCTGACCATGGAGTAATGACCCCTAACTACACTATCTGACTGTGGGGTAACTACAGTACCTGACCATAGAGTAATGACCCCTAACTACACTATCTGACCATGGGGTAATGACCCCTAACTACACAATATGACCGTGGGGTAACTACAGTACCTTACCATGGAGAAATGACCCCTTACTACACTATCTGACCATGGGGTAACTACAGTACCTGACCATGGGGTAATGACCACTAACTACACAATATGACCGTGGGGTAACTACAGTACCTTACCATGGAGTAATGACCCCTGACTACACTATCTGACTGTGGGGTAACTACAGTACCTGACCATGGGGTAATGACCACTAACTACACAATATGACCGTGGGGTAACTGCTGTACATGAACATGGGGGGTAACTACTGTATTTACAAGAACTGACCATTGTGTGGTAACCCTTAAATATAGCACACAACCTAAGAGACACCAGCACACCACAATCAACAAACCTGAGTGAACGTGTGAGAGTGAGGAGACGACAGCATCTAAATATCCCAGTTCACCAAACACTCGATATCCATGATCCCTCCAGATCTGCTCCTTTACCTCACAAACACCTACTGACTAAAGACTCCACTAAATAAATATGTTGACCTTTGGTATGTGTGACCTGGCATGCTGGTAATGACTCCTTAAAATAAACCAGGACCTTAAACAGAACCTTACATTTAAAAAGATTTTTTGTTTTTCTTGAATTGCTAATGGAACATGGAATATTTAGATGATATGTCTGCAGTCATCAGCACATGCCTGGTTCAGATGTTGTTTGATAAAAGTGTTCTATAACAGGTTGCATAATTGTGGGTATCTTTACAGGGAGCATCTTTCTAAAGGTCAGTGGAAAGAGCTGAGTCCTGCAGAGGCATCATCACTGCCCAAGAACACTGGAACATCTCGCATTAGATTTATCCCCAAAACCAACGGTATGAGGCCAATCACATGCTTAATCAGCACGGCAGCAGCTGTCCAGGTGTGTAATGTTAGTGTGTGTCTGTGTGTGGTTCAGTATGCTGTTTACACTAGTTAAGCAGTACCCTTTTGCAGTTCCAGAGTTCGGTACGTGACCTTCAGAACGTACTAAGTGTGTGTGTGCGAGAGCGGCCAGCTCTGCTCGGCTCGACTGTGTGGGGACGACAGGATATTCACAAGGTGCTGAGGTCCATCCCTCATTCACACTCTCCATTTTACTTTGTGAAGGTACAGGATCCCTCACACACACTCGTGCGTGCACACACACGGATAGCTTACACTTCAAGAACTTATTTTGCTGCTCAGCATTCTCCCATCATTACATTTTTATCATGGTCCTTCTCCTCTTCGTCTTCTACAGGTTGACATCAGTGGGGCATATGATAGTCTCCCTCACTCTAAACTTTTAGAGGTGGTGCAAGATGTTCTTAAGCCAGTGGAGGACACCTGCTTCTCTCTGAGACACTACGCTAAAGTGTGTACCGACTCTGATCAGGAGATCAGGAAACACTTCTGCACCAGGGTACACACACTACTGTATCTCCTCAAATATAAGATCCCATGCTGCATTGTTGTGCTGTCTGGAACCTGACCCATGTGTAACTACTTCTTTATAAAGGCTGAAGCATTTGAATTGTTGAACATGAAGGGTTTTGTAGTGGAGGAGCAAAACAACGGAAACCTCCATGATGCCATTTTAGTGGAGAAGGTACGGACCAAACAGAACTATCTTCACTTTATCTTACTTATCTTTTTTTTTTAATGGCTTGTTCATCTGTTTGAAAGTTGTGTGCTGTATAACAAGTGGAAATGTTGGCAGGGAAACCAGAACAAGGATGATGGAGCTCAGGACTAGAGGTGGATCGATAGTGGATGTTACCCATACCGATAGCTGGGGTGATTCATACTCGCCAATTAATAACCGATAGTTTTCAAAACAAACATACCAATCCAGGTGAAATAGTAATGAACTTGTAATTATAATGCTCTGGATTTTGTGTAGACATTTTAAGTAGGACTGCTTGCATTTATGTGAGATGGTAACACTTTATACAGTAAGATTTCATTTGTAATGTTAACTGAAGTTAATAAATGCTTTAAAAGTTGTTTGTTTATTCATTTAAACATTCACTAATTTACATTTTTAAATTAGGTTAATTTTCATTCTATCGGTTAACTTTAGTTAATGCACTATGTACTACATGAACGAGGTACAGAGTGCAGTCTTGCATGTCAAAACAAACAGCACATGGCATCAGTGATTCACCTCTAGAGGCCACTCTTGTACCCTATAATGACTGCAGACGCAACCCGGAATAACTATCCGTATGATTTTTGCTGATGATTTTTATCAACTATCGGTGATAATTTCCTAATAATTAGTAAAAGTGATAAATTGGTCGACCTCTAATCCGAAGGCCTGGGATTCTAGCATAATTACTGCTTTGTGAATGGTTTGATGGAAATGGGGAAGTTTCAAGTAAAAATATGTCAGTAGTGAGAGTTAGAGAATAGAGATTTAAAGTAAAATGGATTACATAAATGACTAACAACCCATTATTTATATATATATATATATATATATATATATATATATATATATATATATCACTTCCAGCTGTTGGTAGAAGTTAAGGGTGCAGATGTATTTCGGTTCTTCAAGCAGATGCTGAGCAGCTACATCATCCAGTACAACAAGAAGTACGTTTCCATTCCAGACAGTTCTCTTTGATTGAGCCTTAATGACCATCTTTCTTT
>JBCEWE010000729.1:25000-79428 GCA_039877035.1 Silurus lanzhouensis
CCTGTGACCTCACATCAACACTGGATGTTTTTAATAAAGGCCTGTTTGTTTGTTGTATATACGAACACGGGTGGGGGTTCTTGGAGGCGGAGCTTTATTTAAATACGAGTAAACACACTGAAGACACGCCCACTTATGTCACAGTAGCAAATAAAACCAGCCAAATTAACATATAAAATGATTGATTTTTATTATTATTTCATCACCACCACATATACAGCATTCAAGATTCGACTACTGTGCTATCACGTTTAGCATGTGAGCACTAGCTGGCTAATGTAGCCGGTCAGTACGAGTGTGATGTGTGCGATGATCAGCATGAACACACTGTAGGTGATGACGGGGCGTGGTGGTCTATGGGTCTGGGACGTAGGCGGAGTTGGTGTAGGGGTTCTGTGGACGCGTGTGTGAGTGTGTGTGTGTGTGTTTGATTGTGTGTGAGGCGTTTGATGAGGCGATACAGAGCTACGATGGGGATGGGAATCACCGGGAGACACGAGAGCAACACACAGATCACAAACACCCAGTCAGGGTACGGCTTCATCTCCGCTGCTGGGAACTCCGCCTACACACACACACACACACGTGAATATGAACACGTGAAAACACACACGTATGTACAGCACTGTGCAGAGGTTTTTTCAAAAACTTTCAAAAACAAATATTTTATTATTGAACAAAATGGAAAGTAAATAAACAATAAAAACCAAATCAGTTTTTGGTGTGACTTCGTTTGGCTTTCAGTTCTTCTGCACACTTTTACAAAGTCTGGGATTCTGTAGGATCAGAATCAGGAGTGTGATGAACCAAGCAGGTGCTGACCATCAGTTTTATTTGTAGGTTGAAACCCAGTGATGAAGTGAAACAGAAACAGCTTTCGGAGCTTCACACTGTGTGAGGAACTGAACTCTATTACTAAGGTGAGGTTTTGGAAGACGGTTTCATGTCACAGGTCCTACACCAGGGCAAGACTGAGCACAGCAACAGGACACAACGTAGTTCTACTGCATCAGTAGGTTCTTTCCCAGGCAAAGATCTCACAGCAGACTTTCTAAGCTATTTTAAAGGCGCACAAAGAAATGGGAGATGTTGAGGAGCATAGCTGCAGTGGCGACCAAGGAACCTTAATGCAGGGGATGAAAGATACATCATGCTCTCTTCCCTTTAACATTAGAAGATGTCCATCCGAAAAAAAAATTGAGGAAACCAGTAGAACCTATCTACTGTCTGTAGAAGTTTGGCTAGAAATGATCTTTATAGGAAGATTGCAGCCAAAGAGTTAAACCTCCAACATGGACACAACTCTGCGTGAAAACAGAGGAACTGGGGGCAGAAAATAGCAGCAGGAGCTCTGGAGTCAAAATCTGTTAATAGTTTGCAGTAGCAGGAGGCAGGATGTTTTCTGAAGGTCTGGAGAGCGGTACAATAATGTGTATGCAGGTAACAGTGAAGCATGGTGGAGGTTTCCTGCAGGTACTTACAGGGAGGTATCTGATTGTCCTCAAATTTATTCTGCAGCAGGACAACGACCACAAACATACAGCTAATGTCATTAAGAACGATCTTCAGTGTAGAGGAGAACAAGGAGGCTTGGAAGTGATAGTTTTGGACTCCACAGAGTCCCGATCTCAACATCACTGAGTCCGCCTGGGATTACATGAAGAGATTTCAGGAGCCTCCGTCCACAGAAGATCTGTGCTTAGTTCTCCCAGACGTTTGGACAACCAACCTGCTGAGTTCCTTCAAAACCTGTGAACTGATGCTGTTGTGCACCCTAACGGTGTCAGACTAAATATTGCGTTGATTTGGATTTAAATGTAATTCAGCTACTTTCCATTTTGTTAATTAATTAAACCCTGAAAGTATTTTTTATATATATTTTTTGTTTTATTCCTTCTAATTTTAATTGTCTTCCTATTTACTTACTTAATACCCCCTTAATATAATAAATATATATTCATATTTTAACTTAAGAAATAAATATATTTTTATATATCACTTTACACATGCCTAGCTCAGTTAATGCTGAGTCAGCTCATCTGTGTTTTTTTTAAAACTGAGATTAGATGAATGTGTTGTTTCTCCTGAGCTCTTACGTATTGGGGGTTCCAGGCGGGGTACTCGGGATGAACCTGAACCTGCACCACCACATATGCTACCAACACCACCAGCAGCATCACAGGACTGATCCCCATCCAACACACACGCCAGAATATATTTGGCTTTCGTCCCGTCATAACCTGGATATCCTCACTGAACCTGCATAGTGGAGACGTGATGGAATCTCACACACACACACAGAGAGCTAGCTACATATTTATGAATGTTTATGCTCCCCTAACACACTTCATAGCGATTCTATTTATTTATTGGCTATAATTAGTCATTTTCTTGTTATTCTGAGAATCAGATCAACACTGTCTTATTAAACACAGAGGAAACTGACCGTCCCATTCCGTAGAAACCGACCACAGCAATGATTTCAAAGAAGGCAATGATGAGAAGCGGCACAGAGCCGACGTAACTGTTAAAAATCTCCAGCCAGTAATTTCCTGATCCCATGGTGAAGATCAGAGCCACCAGGAATGATACCACACAGATTACAGCTAGAGAGAGGAAGAAATGGATGGAGAGAGAGGAACGATGTATTCAAGTATTGTACACTTGTTTATCTACTTCCCAATTAAATCCCCTTCAAAACATTATAAACTGCCTTGTCTTTAAATACCGTGTCTGACTGGAGTTGGTGTGTGTGTTGGTGTGTGAGTGCACAATGTGGTATCAAAAAGTTTTAAGACTAGTTTTGTAACATACAAACAGATGGCAGCACAAGGCTGCATGCACAGTCACAGGAAGCACCATAAGTCAGTGTGCCAAAAGACATCGGGAGCTGTGCAGTTGGTGCTGTTCCTACCATGTGCATTCACACGTCTGTGATTTTATTATGGACAGCAAATCAGAACAAAGAGCAAACGTGTAATTGCTCAACCTCCAAAAATGCTGAAACAATTCGGCAACTTGCGCATGATGATTGTTGCTGCTGTTGTCGCTGTATCGCTCTGTGCGGTGACTCGCGGTGGTGGTGTGTGTGTTTATATCAACACGGAATGGTGAAAGAACTCTGTGCTCGTTTCATGCTACTGCTCATCGCTACTGGAGTTAGTGACTGTAAGATGCAGACCATTTTGTTTGCCACAGGAATTCACCACTGTTTTTATTGTCAGAGTGTACATTTCCCCCAGCGCTAATGCTAAGGAGGCACTGAGTGAACTCTACGGCGCTATTAGCGACCTGCAGAATGCTCACCCCGATTGATTGTTTATTATCGCCGGAGATTTCAACCATGTGAATCACAGGACTGTGCTTCCTAAACTTCATCAGCATGTGGACTTTACAACGAGAGGAGCGAACATGCTGGATCTTGTTTACACAAACATCCCTGGCGTGTATCCTGCGGAGCCCCGCCCTCATCTCGGATACTCAGACCACAGCTCTGTTATGCTAATTTCAGCATACAGACCGCTCATCAGACGCTCTAAACCGGTTCTGAAACAGGTGAAAACCAGGCCAGCAGGAGCCACCTCTTTTTGTGTTTTGAGTGCACTGACTGGGACATGTTTAGAGAGGCTGCAACCAACGGTGATTCTATTAACTTGGAGGAGTTCATATCATCGGTGACCAGCTACATCAGCAAATGCGTTGATGACATGACCATCTCCAAGACATCACTACACGCTCCAACCAGAAGCCGTGGGTGACTGCAAAAGTGTGTGCTGTTGAAACAAAGAGACTCTGCCTTCAGAACAGGGCACAAGACTGCCTTTAAAACAGCAAGTGCCAAACTGTCTCATGCTATCAGAGAGGCGAAGTGTGCACATGCCAAGAGAATCCACAACCACTTCCAGGACAGCGGAGACACCTGGCGCATGTGGCAGGGCATCCAGGCGATCACAAAATACAACACAACTCCACCTGCTTATGACTGTGATGCCTCCCTACCAGAGGACTTCTATGCCTGGTTCGAGGTGCAGAACAACATGGTGGCAAGGAAGACCACTCCTTCTCCCAGTGACCAGGTGCTCTGTCTAACCACAGCTGAAGTGAGGAAATCTCTATGCAGAGTTGACGCACAGATGTCTACTGGACCAAACAACATTCCTGGCAGAGTGCTCAGGGAATGTGCACAACGGCTAGCAAATGTCTTCACTGACATCTTCAACATCTCCCTGAGCAGCGCCATTGTTCCTTAGTGCCTCAAGACAGCGACCATCGTCCCCATGCTGAAGAAGTCTCCTGCCTCAATGACTATAGTGCTGTTGCACTCACACCAATTGTGATGAATTGTTTTGAGAGGCTAGTCATGAGGCACATTAGGACCCAGCTTCCACCCGCACTGGACTCCACGAACGATGGAATCTCAACGACTCTCCATCTGGCCCTCACCCACCTGGACAACAAGGACACATATGTATGAATGCTGTTCATAGACTTCAGTTCAGCATTCAACACAATCATCCCTCTCCACCTGATTGAGAAGTTAAGCCTCCTGGGGCTTAACACTTCCCTCTGTAACTGGATCCTGGACTTCCTGACTGGGAGACCTCGGTCAGTCTGGATCGAAAAGAAACACTGAGCACTGGGGCCCCCCCAGGGCTGTGTGCTCAGTCCACTGCTGTTCACTCTGCTGACTCATGACTGTGTAGCAATGCACAGCTCAAATCACATCATCAAGTTTGCAGATGACACGACCGTGGTGGGTCTCATCAGCAAGAACGATGAGTCAAAGTTACAGAGAGGAGGTGCAACGGTTAACAGCCTGGTGTGGAGCAAACAACCTGTCTCTGAACATCAACAAAACTAAAGAGATGGTTGTGGACTCTAGGAGAGCACAGAGCGAGCAATCTCCATTGATTATTAATGGATCCTCAGTGGAGATCGTCAAGAGCACCAAATTCCTTGGTGTTCATCTGGCGGACAACCTCACCTGGTCACTCAACACCAGCTCCATCACCAAGAAAGCCCAGCAGCATCTCTACTTCCTGAGAAGGCTGAGGAAAGCTCATTTCCCTCCCCCCATCCTGACCATGTTCTACAGAGGGACCATCGAAAGCATCCTGAGCAGCTGCATCACTGCCTGGTTTGGGAACTGCACCATCTCGGATCGCAAGATCCTACAGAGGATAGTGAGGACAGCTGAGAAGATCATTGGAGTCTCTCTCTCCTCTGTCATGGACATTTACACCACACGCTGCATCCGCAAAGCACACAGCATTGTGGACGACCAAACACACTATTAAGAGTATACAGTAGGTTTACGGGTCGGCGCTATCTTGTGTTATGTGTATTGTCCCACACTGAGTGTACTGTCTTGTGTTGTCTTGTATTGTCTGTACTGTCTGTCTGTCTGTACGTTTTTTTGTCTGCACTGTTTGCACTCGGTTGCACTTGATGCACTTTATGTAGCTTGTGTTGTGTTGTAGCTCTGTGTTGTTTAGTGTAGCACCAAAAATCTGAAGGAACGTTGTCTCGTTTTCACTGTGTACCACAGTGTATAGTAGAAATGACAATAAAAGCCTCTTGACTTGACTTGTATAGAACAGTGCAGATGATCCTTATGTTGGATTTGAACGTGTGCTGTGCCGCTGTCGAGTTCATCCCCAGGCTACTGATCTGAAGTCCAAGTCTGCCATGAACGTCAGGGTGCCGTAGACGAGCTGTCCTTCATGTGGAGGATCATTAATAGTGATGAAACTCGGGTGTACAGGTACAACCCGGATACCAAGCCACAGTCTTTACAGTGGAAGAGTTTGTCATCTCCATGATGGAAAACATTTGGTGCACTGTGCATTAAGAATTCGTTCCCAGGGGCCACAATAGCGAGTTTTACTGGCAGGCTTTAGGGTGTCTGAGGGACAACATTTGGAAAGCGACCTAAACTGTGGAGGACTAGTCTCAAAACACTTTGATGACCACCGCGTATAGTCAGTGTGTTGGTGTGTGTGTGAGTGTATAGTTTGTGTGTTGGTGTGTGTGTGTTGGTGTGTGTGTGTGTGTGTGTGTGTGTGTGTATAGTGTTTGGTTAGTACCAGTATAGAGTTCTTTTGGGATCCACCTGGGCAGAATGTTGAGGTCGAGCAGTGGTGCGAGAACTCCCTCCAGATTGCCAAACATGGAGGAGAGGCCGAGGCTGAAGAGCATGACGAAGAAGAGCACGGCCCACACCTGAGACGCCGGCATCTCTGTCACTGCCTCTGTAAACACGATAAAGGCCAGACCTGTTCCTGATGCACTCTGGTAGAAACAACAAGAACATCAGTAAAACTTTGTGATGGAAATTTGTGACACACGCCATGAACATTCTTTACGGAAAACATTTGAATAGCTCATAAGATAGGAGAACAAACACAAAACCGAGTTGTCACGTGACCTTAAGCGCGAGCGACACTAATCTGGTGCTTACAGAGTCCCAGTTCTTTCTCCACCACACCATATTGGTTAAAGAGTTACTTTAACCTCTTAGCCATCATTGCCGTGCCAGCGCATCCGATATCCCAGTGTTCTCAGGTGTTAATGTTTAACAATAGATTAAATAAAAAGGGAGAATCGTAACCATGACTCACTGTACATCATTCTAAAGCTCTAAGTCTCAAACCACGATTTCAGATCTCTGTTTTTTAATGGAAAACGTATAATGAATGTATTTGCTGAATGTGTGTGAGCAGTACACAACAACAACATGCATAAAAAACTGCACTACTCACATTATTATTGTAATAACGAGTCACAAACACACCCACTGCTGCTAATGGAGTCTAAGTTTTATTACTCTTTACAGACTCTTAGTGGTCAAAGAGAGGAGCATGTGCATATGAACCAGGAAGTGCTGCAGCTCTCAGTTCAGCACAAACAGCTGTTTATAGCAGATTTATCTTTACAGATTTATACGATTTTATTGGTTTTATTGCTTGTTTGTTTTTATAAGAGAAATGCTTGAAAAGTTTGTGTGTGTGTGTGTGTTGTTGAGATTGAAATGGCCGCACATCAATATGAATGGTCATGACTGTAGAACAAGAGCTTGTCTGCTACCTGGTCATCAGTATGAACACCAACTCAATATCAATATCCAAACATGTAGAACAAAAGCCTTTAATGGTCAGCAGGTCATTTCTATGCAGACTGTATGAATAGCGTCTGAATGAACACCTGAGTTTAGCAGGTGACTCTCAAACAGGGGGAGGAGAAAAGGATCAGACACAGTCTCAGATAAATGTTTGTAGGAATCTCATTTGCTATGAAAATCTTCATAAAATTAGAAATATAAACTCATGAGACATGTGACTTTCAACCCAGTACTTTTCTGGATTGCTCCAGGACTGATTTCATGTTTTTATATATGAAATAAAAATAATATTTAATGCAGGAAATGTATATCTATGGGACTTCATCATATATAACTTAATATCTTTTTGAGCAATATCAACTTTGATAATTGACAGTAAAGCTTAGTCTTCTTTCCAAAGATCTCTAAACTGTGTATGTAGCACATTTTTATCAGGAACTGTTTTTTAATAAATAATTTAAGATAATAATAATAACAATAACATTAATAACCTAATCATTTTAATGTAGGCATTTTTAGCTGTGAGTCCCAAAAGCTGTGGCGAAGGCCAATAGGTTAACAGAAGCTGAGGAACATGAGTAAGAGGAAGTGATTTGGAACCACTAATACCTGATCGAGGAACCTCTGCAGATCGCAGTGTCTCAGCTCCAGGTTCTCCACTCGATCAGGATACGAGCTGTTTAAGTCATTCAGCCAGGTCTTGTAGTTATCCAGTGTGATGTTCTGATCAGAGATGCTGAACTCGTTAGTCAGCTTGAGGATGTTACTGAGGAGACACGTGACACACGTCGATGTTACGATGTGTAAAACTGTCAGTGTTTAAACCTGATAGTTACAGACAGTAGTGTCTCACTGCATTACCCAACTTTACCCAGGAGTCAGGTGTGAATAATGGATTGTGATTGGCTGGAAGTTCCGGTGTAAATGGTGGATTGTGATTGGCTGGAGGTCCAGGTGTGAATTCAGAGTGGTGGTAGGTTGCGTTTGTCAGTTGGTTCTAAATGAATTTCCCGCTTATAAACACCTGTAACCATAGTAACATCCAGTTTCTTATGACCTTAGTGAGCTCCATGGAGGAGTTTATTGCGAGGTAGAAGTGGTTAGTACAGAGATTGTGATGAATGGCTTTAGATACAAAATAAATTTGACCAACTGGAGAAGAAAAGAGAAACAGAATGAGAACCCAGGAGTGACCTCCAACAGCTTCATCACTTATGGGACCCAAACTTCACTTATTATATTCATTCATTATTAATATAAAAGAGAGAGAATGACTTCATTTCCACTATGAAGTACAAACACTAGAACTCCTAATCTCACGATCTAATGAGAGTAAATCGCTGTGAAACTCCGCCCTTAAGAGAGATTTGTGCCAGAATATAGAATTCATTAAGAATTTCCGATTTAATGTGTGGTGATCAAGTATGGACATATTTTGAAACTTCCTGTTATACTTCCTGTTTATCCAGCAAATCACTCCAAGGAACGAAGCTTGAGAGCCCATGATGTCCTTGTTCATGCTCAGTGGTGATCTGATCTTTCTGCTCGTACTTCAAGTATGCATTAGTACAATAGTAAATACGTCGCTATGGTAACAGTTCGCACCTTTGAATGCAAGTGTTGTAGTTTGTTGTAGCTTTGAATCCCAAGATCGAGAAAATAGGAATGGAGGCGTAGAGCGATGTGGCGCTGTTAATGCAGCCCACTAACAAAGCGTCTCGCTCGCAGTTATTCCTGAAACACACACACACACACACACACACACACACACTATTTTATATAACCATATTTATATCCATGTCTGTGAAGCTCTACAGGTATTGTGGGTTGTATCTCAATAACAGGAGTGCTCACTGTTTAGGGTTGTAGCTTGAGAAGGCGATGAGGCCTCCAAATGCCAGAGACAGAGAGAAGAAGATCTGAGTGGCAGCATCCAACCACACCCGAGGGTTAAACAGGACCTGCCACTACACACACACACATACATTCAAACTGCAATTCTCTTTGCATTTATGAACAAAGCATTAGAACAAAGCATTCATGTGTGTGTGTGTGTGTGTGTGTGTGTGTGTGTGTGTGTGTGTGTGTATTAAACTCACATCTGGTGTAAAAAGGTACTGCAGTCCATCAGTGGCTCCAGGTAGTGTGAGTGCTTGTCCAAGAAAAATTGTTAACACCACATAAGGAAATGTAGCTGTTACGTACACTGCCTGCACACATGCACACACACACAAACACAAAAAGTGTAGAAGGTGTATGTAGTGGGAATTGTGTAGTGGTGTAGGAGGTGTGTGTAGTGGTGTAGTAGGTGTTTATAGTGATGTAGAAGGTGTGTGTATTTGTGTTGGAGGCATGTGTAGTGGTGTAGAAGGTGTATGAAGTGGTGTAGGAGGTGTATGTAGTGGTGCAGGAGGTGTATGTAGTGGTGCAGGAGGTGTGTGTATTGGTGCAGGAGGTGTGTATTGGTGCAGGAGGTGTGTGTAGTGGTGCAGGAGGTGTGTGTAGTGGTGCAGGAGGTGTGTGTTGGTGTATGAGGTGTATGTAGTGATGTAGAAGGTGTGTGTATTTGTGTTGGAGGTGTGTGTAATGGTGTAGGAGGTGTGAAGTGGTGTAGGAGGTGTGTAGCGGTGTGGGAGGTGTGTATAGTGGTGTAGGAGGTGTGTGTAGTGGTGTAGATGGTGTGTGTAGCAGTGTGGGAGGTGTGTGTAGCGATGTAGAAGGTGTGTGTAGCAGTGTAGAAGGTGTGGGAGGTGTGTGTAGTTGTGTGTAGTTGTGTAGAAGGCATGTGTAGTGGTGTAGGAGGTGTGTAGCAGTGTGGAATGTGTGTATAATGCTGTAGGAGCTGTGTGTAGCAGTGTAGGCGTTGTGGTTGGTGTGTGTAGTGGTGTAGAAGGTCTGTGTAGTGATAAAGGTGTGTAGTGGTGTAGGAGGTGTGTGTAGCGGTGTAAAAGGTGTGGGAGGTGTGTGTAGTTGTGTAGAAGGTATGTGTAGTGGTGTAGGAGGTGTGTAGCAGTGTGGAAGGTGTGTATAGTGGTGTAGGACTGTGTGTAGCAGTGTAGGTGGTGTGGTTGGTGTGTGTAGTGGTGTAGGAGGTGTGTAGTGTAGGAGGTGTATGCAGTGATGTAGGAAGTGTATGTAGTGGTGTAGAAGGTATGTGTAGTGGTGTAGAAGGTATGTGTAGTGGTGTAGGAGGTGTGTAGCAGTGTGGAAGGTGTGTATAGTGGTGTAGGATCTGTGTGTAGCGGTGTAGGCAGTGTGGTTGGTGTGTGTAGTGGTGTAGAAGGTCTGTGTAGTGATAAAGTAGGTGTAGTGGTGTAGGAGGTGTGTAGTGTAGGAGGTGTATGCAGTGATGTAGGAAGTGTATGTAGTGGTGTAGGAGGTGTGTGTAGTGGTGTAGAAGGTATGTGTAGTGGTGTAGGAGGTGTGTAGCAGTGTGGAAGGTGTGTGTAGTGGTGTAGGAGGTGTGTGTAGTGGTGTAGGAGGTGTATGCAGTGGTGCAGGAAGTTTATGTAGTGGTGTAGGAGGTGTGTGTAGTGGTGTAGGAGGTGTGTAGCAGTGTGGAAGGTGTGTGTAGTGGTGTAGGAGGTGTGTGTAGTGGTGTAGGAGGTGTATGCAGTGGTGCAGGAAGTGTATGTAGTGGTGTAGGAGGTGTGTGTAGTGGTGTAGGAGGTGTGTGCAGTGGTGCAGGAAGTGTATGTAGTGGTGTAGGATGTGTGTGTAGTGGTGTAGGAGGTGTGTGCAGTGGTGCAGGAAGTGTATGTAGTGGTGTAGGAGGTGTGTGTAGTGGTGTAGGAGGTGTGTGCAGTGGTGCAGGAAGTGTATGTAGTGGTGTAGGAGGTGTGTGTAGTGGTGTAGGAGGTGTGTGCAGTGGTGCAGGAAGTGTATGTAGTGGTGTAGGAGGTGTGTGTAGTGGTGTAGGAGGTGTGTGCAGTGGTGCAGGAAGTGTATGTAGTGGTGTAGGAGGTGTGTGTAGTGGTGTAGGAGGTGTATGCAGTGGTGCAGGAAGTGTATGTAGTGGTGTAGGAGGTGTATGCAGTGGTGCAGGAAGTGTATGTAGTGGTGTAGGAGGTGTATGCAGTGGTGCAGGAAGTGTATGTAGTGGTGTAGGAGGTGTATGCAGTGGTGCAGGAAGTGTATGTAGTGGTGTAGGAGGTGTATGCAGTGGTGCAGGAAGTGTATGTAGTGGTGTAGGAGGTGTGTGCAGTGGTGCAGGAAATGTATGTAGTGGTGCAGGAAGCAGAGGTGGGAGTAAGTCACCAAATGAAAGTCTCAAGTCAAGTCCAAGTCTTAACATTGCAAGTCAAAGTCAAGTCAAGTCATTCTGTTGTAAGGGTCAAGTCAAGTCAAGTCAAGTCAAGTCGCAACTTAGTCATCAAGTCATACCAAGTCGCACACAGATTTGTTTGACACATTTTTTAACTCAGGG
Source organism: Silurus lanzhouensis (assembly GCA_039877035.1). Classification (NCBI taxonomy): domain Eukaryota; kingdom Metazoa; phylum Chordata; class Actinopteri; order Siluriformes; family Siluridae; genus Silurus; species Silurus lanzhouensis. The sequence continues at coordinate 36,547 of JBCEWE010000729.1, forward strand.
ACTTTTATTACTTATTTAGACACAGAGGGCTGATGATGGGTAACAAAAATAAATAAATTAACTTGTGTGTAATAAAATATCGTTAAGAAGCACTTTAAATGCTCTAAAATAAAAATAAATTAAATGAACAAGTAAACAAGAATTAATTGTAAGTTTTTTAGACAGTAGAATGTGCTGATGTTCCCTTCTCAGGAGGAGTCAGAACTACAGTTAAACTGGATCATTTCTATCTATGAATACTCTGATGTATCTGTGTAAACATGGAGTGAACAGTCACATGTCCCCATCTCAACATATAGTAATAATAATACCTATAAGTGTAAAATATACTCTGTCATCTCATCAGACACCAAACAATGGGTTGCATACTTAAAGTAGAATATCAATATCAGAAAAATCTTACTGTACAAGTGAGGCAGTGGTTTTTAAAAGGTGATGAACCCAACATTGTTTGCTCTGTTAAGAGTTATCCACAAACTATTATGATCATGTTACTCTAGGGCTTTTCATTAATTTTCTAATATCTTTAATAATGTAAAAAATTAAAAACTATCAGGTCATGCCCCAGTATTTATGGAGAAATTTACCGTACATCAAACCAGATTTATGTATTTGACCATAACAACTTTAACCCTTGACCACTTCAATGTTAAACTGTGATGTTTGGACAGTTTAAAATAATGCCAATGTGAAGGCAAATTACAGTGAATTGCATTTGCAAAAAATCTAACTGGCCATGTACGCGTAATCTCTAAACCCGAACTTTATTATCCTCGGGGGTGGGGCTGGTGTTGTTGCGGTGTACATGTTATCTTGTCCGCGGAGGGATCTGCTGTTTTGGCAGGTGGCAAGCGGCTTCCGGATAGCGTCTAGCGGTTTACGCATGCGGAAGAGTGGATTGGGTTCGCCGACTTATTGGAAAATATATAGTCCATTCTTAAATATCTAAAAAAATCACAATATTTGAAAAAAAAATATTTTCCACAAGTCATTTCAAGTAAATAGGCACAAGTCCGAGTCAAGTCTAAAGTCACAAGGAGCAAGTCTAAAGTCAAGTCGAGTCTTTTCAGAGATCTAGTCAAGTAAGTCTCAAGTCCAGAAAAATGTGACATGACTTGACTCGAGTCAGACTCGAGTCAAGTCATATGACTCGAGTCTCCCACCTCTGGCAGGAAGTGTATGTAGTGGTGTAGGAGGTGTGTGTAGTGGTGTGGGAGGTGTGTGCAGTGGTGCAGGAAGTGTATGTAGTGGTGTAGGAGGTGTGTGTAGTGGTGTAGGAGGTGTGTGCAGTGGTGCAGGAAGTGTATGTAGTGGTGTAGGAGGTGTGTGTAGTGGTGTAGGAGGTGTGTGCAGTGGTGCAGGAAGTGTATGTAGTGGTGTAGGAGGTGTGTAGCGGTGTGGGAGGTGTGTTTAGTGGTGTGATAGGTGTATGTAGTGATGTAGGAGGTGTGTGTATTTGTGTTGAAGGTGTGTGTAGTGGTGTAGATGGTGTATGTAGTGGCGCAGGAGGTCTGTAGTGGTTTAGGAGGTATGTATAGTGGTGTAGGAGCTGTGTGTAGCGGTGTAGGCGGTGTGTAGTCGAGTAGGAGGTGTGTAGTGTAGGAGGTGTATGTAGTGGTGTAGGAGGTGTATTTAGTGGTGTAGGAGGAGTGGTTGGTGTGTGTAGTGATGGAGGTGTGTAGTGGTGTAGGAGGTGTGTAGCAGTGTGCGAGGTGTGTGTAGTGGTGTAGGAGGTGTGTAGCGGTGTGGGAGGTGTGTGGAGCAGTGTGGGACATACAGTGTGTGTATGTTGTGACCTTGCCGATGGTCTCGATGCCACGGATGAAGCAGATGTAGACGATGGACTACGCGGTAGCGACACACATCACCAGACACCACTGCAGCGAGCCGCTTGAGCCGATGTCTGGTGTGATGTTCAGAGTCGTACGATACCAGAAATAGTTTACTGGAGTCCCAGCAATACACTCCGACACGTGTTCTGTAACACACACACTATGTGCTTATCATCTGGAACGCATGTGCGTGTGTGTGTGTGTGTGTATACCTGTCTGGTTTTCATTCAAAGGACACTGTGACCACGGCAACGGCTCTTGGAATGAGTTAAAGAAGTACCAGAGAACCCAGGCCAAGATGGTGTTATAGAACAACCCTACAAGGAAGGAGACCGCCATCGAAGCCACACCTATACACACACACACACACACACACACACACACACACACACACACACACACACACACACACACAGGTGCTGAACACTGATTAACTGTGAGTAGATTGCTATTCTGTACTGTGATTGGACTGACCAACTCCCCCTAGGTAGGGTGAGATTGAGTTCCACACTCCGATGCTCCCCTTGCGGAGACTTTGTCCGATTGCCAGCTCCAGGTAGAGCAGAGGTAAACCCTCAAACACCAGTGCAATCAAATACGGGATCAGAAATGCACCTGAAACACACACATGTACACACACATTTTACGTGCCATGTTCCATCCACCCATCCATCCACCCATCCATCCACCCATCGATGTCCTTTGTCCAGGTAAGACACCTCTGACATCTCTGGTTCAGGAGCTGCTCGACCCGAGGAATGAGTCAGTTGTAGACCATGGAGACGTCTGTATGTGTGTGTGTGTGTGTGTGTGTGTGTGTGTGGAGGCTCTTGAAGCACTGACTCCAGCTGCAGTCCACTCTTTGTGAATCTCCATAAATTCTTGAATGAGCTTCGTTTCTGCTTTTTCTACCACATTTTTTTCTTCCATTCAACTTTCTATCAATGTGCTTGGATCCTGCAGCTTCTTCAGCGATGATCTTTTGGATCTCACCCTCCATGTGCAGGGGGTCAATGATCGTCTTCTGCACAACTGTTAAGTCAGCAGTTTTCCCCCATAATTGTGGAACCAGACTGAGACGCCATTTAAAGACTCAGGAAACCTGAGCAGGTGTTTGGAGTTAATGAGATGATTAGAGTGAGACACCACGAGTCTCCAATATTCAACTTTCTCACAATATTCTCATTTTCTCAGATACGGAATTTGGGGTTTTGGGGAGTCAAAATCATCAAAATTAAAAGAAATAAACACTTGGAATACATCAGAGTGTGTGTGTGTGTGTGTGTGTGTGTGTGTGTGTGTGTGTAATTAATCTGTATAATGACTTTCACTTTTTGAATTCTAATTTAATGAGATGCACCTGTACGTATTAAGTGGCAGACCGTACGCTTGTCTAGTGTTACTAGAAAATCCTGACAATTCCAAATACTGAGAAAGTGAATAAATGAACGCTGGAAGGAATGAAGACATGTGTAAGTATGCTGAATTAAGTAGAACAGTTAAGTAGATCATATCTTTAGAAAATGATATATTAAATGTAAACACACACACACACACACACACACACACACACACACACACACACACATAGTGTATAAAGTTTAAAGTTGTAATTTATGAAATAAATTAGTTTCAGTAACGTGTTTATTAGGTGGAATAAGAATTGACTGCATCCACTCCATTTCTGTTCTAAAAGAATGACCATCACACCTGCTTACATAAACAATGATACAACAAATAACATATTACAGTAGAAGGTGATAACTGTAGCTTTACACTTTCTACATGCTGCAGTAAAGCTAGCAGGATCATGTAAAATCCATACCCTCAGCTATGCTTTTGTTTCAGTGCTAATATGCTAATCTTCTGTCTTTGTCTGACACTCATTAAGAGAGAGTTTTGGAGAAAGACAGCATTTTGAGGTGCAGGTGAGATTACATTTGATCAATCTCATCTCTCACTATCACATCCTGAGTCCAGAGACCATTCAATTCTAGATTCACGAGTGTGTCACAAACTATACGGTACTGATGAGATTATTAGATAATAAGTACCAGGACACTTATCTTTAAGATGTTTATGGAGCATGTGTGAAAGGAGTCTCCAGTTTTACTATCAGCTCTGTAACACAGAGGTAAAGCTGTGTGATTTTAGGTTTCACAGTAACACGACATGCTGTGGTGGAAACCAGAGAGGCTGGTGAGGGAACCAGTGTTTATATAACGTCCGTGAGAACAGGAACTCAGTGTGAACAGGAACTCACTTTAAATGGGGAACGTAAAATTTTTTTAAAAGTGTGTCTTTATTCAGTTACATAAAAAAATGGAATAAAACACTTTGAGGTGTTTGAGGTACATAATCATCTCCACTTCATCACACCATCCTGTCACTCTGTCAACATGACCCACAGTGGGTTCTTCTAAACTTAATGACCACAGACACAAGCTGAAGACTTTCATCCTCATGCACAGTTTCTTTACAAAAAACATCTCTTCTTACCTCCTCCATAAATCTGGCACAGGTATGGAAATCTCCACATGTTTCCGAGTCCCACCGCGAAGCCGATGCACGTGAGCAGGTATTGAATTTTGTTGTCCCATTTTGGTCTCTCGCTGGTTTTCTCCTTGGCTGCTTGCATCTCCATTACTGTAGCGTATTTCCTGCCCAGTGCAGTGACCCTTACTCATCCACCCAACCTGAGGGAAGTTCTGAGCTGGGCTTTTATTGATTTTGGAGAACGGACCAATGAAATGGGTGTGTTTTCTGGTAGAATATTCCTCGCTTGTTTAATGGATAACCTTCACAATCCAACAATCCAAATCACAGCACAATCTTTAACATATGTATAAAAAAGATAAAAAAAAAACTAAAAGCAGATTTTATGAAAGCAAAGGTTGTGTACATTTACAGCAGTAATGTTTTATCATGTGCATTAGGTTTTTATAAGCAATTTTTATATGCACCATTCCCCAGGTTTCAGAGAACATCTGGCCTCATAAAAGAAAACGAGAAATGCAGGAAAAACAGCCTGGGTCTGTCTTATACGTTTAGACAGACAGACAGACAGACAGACAGACTGACGGATTGACTGACTGACTGACTTACTTACTTACTTACTTACTTACTTTATGGCCAAAGTTTTTGGATACCAGACTTTTCCAGCCATATGTTTTTTCCCCAAACTGTTACACAAAGTGGTACACACAATTATATCAGACGTCTTTAAAAGCAGAGGAAGGAGATTCTCCCTTCACTTGAACTAGAAAACCCAAAGCTGTTTCAGCATGACAATGCCCCTGTGCACAATGTCACCTCTATGAAGATCTCCTCTATAGAGCTGCAAACCTACTGAGAAGAATGTGAACACTGACTGTACCCCAGGCCTCCTCACCTCACCTACATCACTACCTGACTGTACTAACACCCCTGTGGCTGAATGACTCTCACAAAATCTCCACAAAATCTAGTGGAACATCTTCCCAGAAGAGTGAAGTTTCTTATAAAGGTAAATGGATCAAAATGTGAAATGGGATTTTTTAAAAAGATTCACACAATCTTATGCTCTGTTGTGCACAAAACATTTGGTCATATAGTGTAGATAGAATAATATCAGGATACAATAAACTACACAGGAGATGAATAAACACTCCGAACAAAACACTGATGACGTTTAAATGTCAGTATTTATTTATGTGATGAAGTTTTCACACTCATGTCACTTTGTCAGAAATGGTGTGAAGACGATTTATTTCTGAGCGTTTGTTAAAGCATTGCTTCCACACGAACATAAAGAGAGCAACTCCAGGAATACTGAGACACGGGATTCCAGCCAGGATGAATATGACACTGCTAATCCAGTCAGGATACATCACTTCAGTTAGCGCTGGGAAATCCGGCTGTAGGGAAGCAAGGAGAAGAGAGATTTACAATTCAGGTGCATTATATTCCTTTTACCTTCTTCTTCATCCTTAAACTCCTGACAACTTTAGGCAAACTTTTTCAGAACTTAGGATCCAGACCCTTTATTATTTACATTGTATTGTGTGATGTTTAGCTAGTCTTGGCTCAGTGTCCTTCTTAAACCTATAAAACATCTCAGCTCATGCACCTGTGCATCTTGCAGTGATGTTTTTAATAAAGTTTAAATTCAACTTCCTCAAACTGTAATGTGTAGAATGTGTCCATGTTTTCCAAACATTGCAGGAATGATTGAAGATGAATCCCAGTTGATTCATATCTCCATGTCAAGATCTTATCGATCTCTATGGACAACTTTCTGACCTCTCGTTTGGTCACTGCATGCAACATTAACGTTACATTTGCGGCATTTGGCTATCACTCATCAAAATGACTTTCATTACTATAATTTATATAATTGAGCACTTGAGGGTTAAGGGCCTTAATCAGGGGTTTAAAAGTAGCAGCTTGGTGGAACTGGAATATCAACCTTCGGATCAGAATCCAACATCATAACCACTGAGCTACCACTTCCCATTGGTACCCTCTGGTAACTTTGGGGCGAACCATGGACAATCATCTGTTCTTTTCTTCTCACTCTTTTAATCTAAAAATCTTATGTTGATTTCTCCTTTACAACATCAGGAGAATTTGTCTGGTAGGTCTACACAGGACACTTAGCCACTTGCTTAATCCTTCATCATCTCAAGACTGGACTACTGCAAATTTAACACTGATACTTGCCTACAAAACCAAACATGGGCCAGCACCTTCTACCTCACAGCACTGATCTCACACCACACACTGAACCTCTGACCCTCAACCACTGGGGACATCACCTCTCAGGGTACATGGAAGATCATTTGTGCACCTTAAAACAGACCACTCGGAAATTAGAACGTAAATGGAGATTTCAAATAGCATGGAAGGAGAATCTCCTGAGTTCTAGAAAATCTCTTAGTGCTGCTGATCAGCATATTTCTCCTCCCTCATAGACAATAACAAGCAGAATCCTAGATTTTTATTCTGTACTGCAGCAAAATGAACAGGAAATAAAAGCACTGCACTCACATGCACACCATCAATACATCCAGACTATTTTATAAATAACCCTGTAGACAGCAGTGTCATTATAACAGACCATCAATTACAAAGCTTCACTCCTATTCAAGAGAACGACTTCATTTCATGATCAAAATCATCAACCTGCATTCTTAATCCCTCACTTACAAGTTTCCTCAAACAGATCATTCCAGAGGGAATTGAACCTGGTTTTAAATAATAAACTCTTCCATTAGCACTGGTTTTGTACCTAAATCCTTCAAACTGCAGTATCAACCCCCTAATTAAGAAACCTGACCTTCACCCTGTCAGCTGTCCAACTACAGTCCAATATCAAACCTCCTCTTTATCTCCAAGATTATACAAAAGGTTGTAGCACAGCAGTTCTGCTCACATCTACTGAGGAACAACATTTATGAAATGTATCAGTCACGATTTCAGCCTCATCATAGCACAGAGACGGCGCTAGTTAAGGTGGTAAATGACTGTTATTGGCCTCTGATCAGGGTTTTGTCTCTTTACTTGTGTTGCTCGACCTCAGTGCAGCTTTTCACACCATTGATCATCATCTCCTGCTTGCTGGACTGGAGAACATTGTTGGAATAAAGGGAACAGCTCTCTCTTGGCTCAGGTCTTATCTGACTGATCGCTATCAGTTTGTTGATGTAAATGGTGAATTCTCCACACTCTCTGAGTTAAAAAAAACTAGTTGATGTTTTTGTAACATCTAGATTAGACTACTGTAACGCTTTACTGTCTGGGTGTTGGAGTAAGTGCAGAAATAAGCTTCAGTTAGTTTAGAATGCAGCAGCAAGAGTCCTCACTAGATCTAGAAAATATGAGCACATCAGCCCTGTTTTAATCATCTACACTGCTCCCAATTCCATCTCACACTGATTATAAAATATTACTACTGACGTATAAAGCACTTAACGCTCTCACGCCGCAGTATCTGAGTGAACTTCTGTACCAGGATGATCCTCCACGCCTACTTAGATCAAAAGGTGCAGGCTATTTGTTGGTACCTCAAATAATGAAGACTCCAGCAGGGGGCAGATGTTTTTCTTATAAACCCCACAGTTATGGAACAACCTTCCAATCAGTGTTCGGGACTCAGACACAGTCTCAGTGTTCAAGTCGAGGCTGAACACATATTTATTCAGTGGAGTCTTTAGTCAGTAGATGTTTCTTAGGTCTTAGATATGTTCTCTGTGGAGTCCCAACTCCCAACACCCTGATCACACTGTAGAGTGTCTTTAAACACTTAAACAATATTACCCCTCTTCTCTCTCTCTCTCTCTCTCTCTCTCTCTCTCTCTCTCTCTCTCTCTCTCGCTCTCTCCCTCCCTCTCTCTCTCTGTCAATTTAAACATGTCCCTGAGATTCCAGTGACCAGTGTCCCTGTCCTTTCTTCTCTTTTGATGTGCCAAGTTCATCCCGATACTGGGGATGGTTCCACATCTACAGCCTAAAGATCTATGAAGCCGCTAAGCAACTCAAGAACACTCACAGTCTACTACAGTGGCTCAGGACCACAGGTTGCATGAATAGTTCAGCATTTAAGCACCAACTACTGTACACCTCAACTGGACATTCAACGCCACCCAAATGAGGATAAAGTTCCCTCTTGAGTCTGGTTTCTCTCAAGGGTTCTTCCTTATACCATCTTTGGGGTTTTTTCCTTCACCACAGTCGCTACCAGCTTGTTCATTAAGTATAAACAATTATAAGAAACAAAACTTATAGGCAATATTCTTTTATAACTTTTATAACTTGCACATTCTTTTATATAACCTTATTACCGCTTTATCTGTGTAAAGCTGCTGTAAGACAATGTCCATTTTAAAAAGCGCTACACAAATAAAATTGAATTGAATTAAAGACATGCTTCCAGACTCTTCTCTTGACGTTCAATACTTCAGTCTCTAGCAGTCTTTAAACAACACTGAAACTCTTCCAGATATTTTTTAAATTAGCACTTTTTGTGTTGACCAGAAAAACAAATGCTATATTGGCGTAATATAAATGGATTTTAATTGTACTGTATTTCTTTTTACAGTTATTCTGAAAACATTTCCTGTTTGCTTTATAGAGGTAAAGGGGAATACCAAGTCAGGGTCCCAGACAAGGTAGGTTAGCTTTTGGCTAACAGTTTTCAGGAAGTAGAAAATGAGGATGACCAGGAGGATGAGAGGACTGAGGAACCTCCATGTAGCCTGCCAGAAGATGTTGGGTTTGTGACCGATCATGAACTCCATGTCTTTGTTAAACCTGATGTGGAAAGTTCACGTTAACCAGAAGCTTCTAAACAAACAGAACTTAGTCAGATCAATTAAGCAGTTAGCTGTGTACCTGTCAATTCCGTAGACGTAAACTGTCGCTAATAGCTCACACAGAGCTACTACGAGCAGTGGGATAGATGCCCCAAACCCATCGAACAGAGCTAGCCAGTAGCTTCCAGAAGCTTGCACAAACACAAGTGCAATGATTAAGGAGACCAAACATGTGAGTCCTGCAACACAGACAATTCACATCAGCATGAAAACACTGTGCTCTCAGTTACATCAGGATTTTCACAGGGACTTCCAGTGTCAATCCAGTGTCAAGTTCTACAATTAGGTTAATAAATACATACATATTTTACTAGAACATTTACTCATGTCTACAATGAGTAAATTGAAGAATAAGCTGACTCAGCACTCCTCTCCTACTACTGTTCTTGCCTTTATAAAGAGCAGACCTGTTAAAACAGATTTTGGCCAACTCCTGGGCATGATATTGAGGTCCTGTAGAGGCACCACAGCCCCTTCAATATGTCCAAACATGGTGGAAAGTCCTAGACAGAAGAGCATGATGAAGAAAAGCACTGCCCACAGAGGAGAAATGGGCATGTTGGTGATGGCCTCTGTGAACACGATGAAGGCCAGACCAGTACCTTCAACACCCTGCAGTCCAAAATATAGGAATTTTATTTTACCTTTATATTATAATTTCCAAGCCAGAAGATGTGATTTTTTTTCAGACTGTACCTGACTAAGGAACATCTGCATGTCACAGGTCTTAAGATTGAGCCCATGAATTACAGATGTTGATGTGCTGTTAAGAACCTGCAGAATTTCATTGTAGTTAGTCTCTGTGATGTTTCCCTCTGGAAGGTCAAACGCGTTCAGAAGAGCCAAAATGTTTCTGTTTAACAGCAAATGCAGGGATCAGAACAGGAAACACTAAATATAAAATAATTTTGTCAAAGTAGGCTCAAAAACAAGAACCAACCTTTCTAGACACTCCTCATATTTCTGTGTGGCTCGGAAGCCAATGATGGAGTAGATGACAGTAGCTGAGTACACTGACGTCATTCCATTTATGACTGAGATTATCACTGAATCCTTTTCACAGTTGTTACTGTTAACCATTGAAGATATAAAACATTAAAAAATCTGTGTCATGCATTTGATTGTTTGCTCCTAATCATTAATCCAAGAACTCTTACTGCACTGGGTTGTAGCTGGAGAATGCGATGAGTCCACCAAAAGCCACGGAAAAGGAGAATAACACCTGAGCACCTGCATCCAGCCAGGTGGAAGGTTTCAGCAGCTCATTCACCTTAAAAAAATGAATAAACATGGTGTGTTACTTCAAACAAATCAGGAGTGTATGTATAAATCTGCTCATGAATATAATAAGAAAAATTAAGCCTACATCTGGAGTGAAGAGAAACTTGATCCCATTGATAGAGCCTTTGAGAGTCAGGCCTCGGATCAGGAAGATGGTGAGGACCACGTAGGGCAGTGTGGATGTGATGTAAACAGCCTGGGAAAGAAAAAAGAAAAGCTTTATTGACTCATTCCAAAAAGCATTGAAATACCTCTTGATGGAGCATGAGGAAATAATTTGATTGGTTTTAAAAGTGCAGTGAGAATCAGTTTGCCTCTTCTCAGTCTCCAGCTGGCTCGTCTCTACTGCCACGGTCTGATTAGTTGGATCATTACAAATCTACTTCTTCTTCTTCTTCTTTTGGCTGCTCCCATTAGGGGTCGCCACAGCGGATCATCCGTCTCCACACCCCCCTGTCCTCTACATCTGCCTCTTTCACACCAACTACCTGCATGTCTTCCCTCACCACATCCATAAACCTCCTCTTTGGTCTTTCTCTTTTCCTTCTTCCTGGTGTCTCCATCCTCAGCATTCTCCTACTGATATACCCCATGTCCCTCCACTGCACCATCTCAATCTCACCTCCCTCACCTTGTCTCCAAAACGTTCTACATGCGCTGTCCCTCTAATAAACTCATTTCTAATCCTGTCCATCATCGTCACTCCCAACGAAAACCTCAATATCTTACATCATTCTACTGACTTTCATTCCTCTTCCCCTTCACCACAAATCACAATATAAATGAGTACACTACAGAAAGGTCAGATAATGATTTTAATACTACTGTAAGTGTGTATGAGATTCACAGTACTGAAAAGTAGAAATAGTTCACAGACAAGGTGATGCTTGAGAATGTCCTATGGTTATGCAAAATTTTAGCGTTAAAGGCTAATAATGATATAACTAATATAACTATAAACAGCAAGATTGCATTTTACAACAAAACAACAGAAGTTTTATTTAATGTGGATTTATTTTACCTTGCCGGTGGTTTCGATTCCTTGGATACAGCAGACCCAGAGAACCATCCATGCTGCAGTCAGACACAGAACCAGCCACCACTGCAGCCCACCTGAGTCCTCGATGCTAGCTGAGATGTTCAGAGTCTCTCTGTACCAGTAATAATCTACGGAGGAACTTCGGGCACATTCTGTCACCACACCTAGTGGGAAATCAGAGAGAGCTTCTCAGTCCTCAGTGCCTTCATTACATCATCACTGTGTCTGTTTATTGTCACCTGTTCTGTTGTGGTTTAAGGGGCATTGAGTCCATGGCAGTGGATTCTGGAAGGAGTTAAAGAAGTACCACATGACCCAGGCTATGATGGTGTTGTAATACAGACCCACCACGTAGGAACACAACATGGAGGCGATACCTGAAAACCCTCACAAGTTCCACATGTTAAGGTAAATGTTCCTCGTTTGTGCATTTGGCTTGTGAAGCTGCTTGAAGCCAATCTTTGCTTGATTTAATGTTTGATTAATTAAATGTTAGAGTAGCAACCTGCTAGTGGGAATGAACCTGATTCAGGTAAAGATCTTTCTCAAACATGGATCTGTAGTATGATTGCATTAAATCTCACCCAGTCCAGTAAGGTATGGGCTGATGGACCTCCAGACCCCAATGCTGCCCTTTCTCAGTCGCTGTCCGATGGCAAATTCCAGATGTAGGACAGGAATTCCCTCTAGGACCAGCAGCAGGAGGAAGGGGATCATGAATGCTCCTGGAGATACCACACTGCTTAGCAGTTATTCAGGAGGGATCATGATATATCTATGCTACATTAAACTCTAATATTAATATTTCTGTTAGAACTTTCAAAGTGGGGAAAGACCCTACAGCTCCAGGATGGCACGGAATTTATTAGCAAGAAACTAGCCAGAGTTAAAGTAGGGTATGAAGTGAATCTTGTGTAACATCCACGCTTTAACCCGTGTGACTGTAGGCAACATTTCATTAGCAGTTTGAAAGATTATTGATTTAGTAACGAATGATCTGATACATGCAGTTTAATGGTTTATTGTTTAACCTACACATCTTGTTCTAATCACGATCAAATCACAGGCTTGGGTGAACATCAATGATGCATTCTTCTTTTATTATTATTATTATTATTATTATTATTATTATTATTATTAGATTAAGAACATGATGTTTTTTGTAGACATGAGACTTATCTCAAACTCCCACAAGACCGAGAACCCAAATTCTATTTCTTATACCCAAACATTCTAACATTTTTAGGAACTAATAAGCACATGTAGTTTGTAGAGTTTTTCAGGATAAATGCTAATCCAAATTCTTTAAGAACCCAAAGGTCCTACCTCCTCCGTGTTTCTGACACAGGTACGGGAACCTCCAGACGTTCCCCAGTCCCACACAGAAGCCCACACAGGTGAGCATGTACTGAGCTTTACTGTCCCATTGAGGACGGTCCTCAGCCTGGGCCTTCTCCATGTCCTCCAGCTCAGCGTGCGAGGGGATACGGTCCCCCAGACCCGGGTTTGGCAGCTTCATCTTCATCCTAATTGCTGCACTCTGTCCCCATAAGTTCTGCTCAGACTATGGTGTGAATGTATATTTATTATAGGCGGACACCTACAGTATAAACGGGTGGGTGTGTGAAAGGGCTTGTATTAATAAAGACCTTCAGCACTTCAGACGTTTTTATCTCCAGAAAGGAGATATTTGGTCGTGTACAGATAAGTGTTAATAAGCATTAATACACGCTGGGAGATGAGGAACGCTTTATTTCCCAATGCTGAACAATGGCAGGAATTTTTATTGCAGCCAGAATTACAGCGCAAAAACACAAAGTATTTCTTTAGAGTGTATAATCACTAACTGGGTCCTGAACCATGAACCATCATGACAAAGTGCAAGAAAATAATGCATTCATTAAATATAAACAATATTTTCTGTACAATAATGAAATCTATATTCTACAGTCTTTCTGTTCACAATCTGTACAATTGGATTGAGAATTCAGACAGAACTAATTCAAACTGAGAGATAAAACAGAACACAGTTAATAGTTTAGATTGAGTGTGTAGACTTGAATCCAAAGGGACCTGAACTTCGAAAACCACCAACATCATCAAGATGAAAATCTCTTCAGGTTGAGATACTTCATTATAGATTAGATCAGATTTTTGCAGAAACTTTCAAATCTCCACAAACCTTCTCACAGAACTTCAAACAAAAACATTTATAAAGCAAGTGGAGATCCTTCTACAGCTGGACATGATCTAAATCCAATGAAAAGTGGAATCAAAGGTCACGTCAAGACCTCAGTTCAATCCTCATGAAATTTGCAACTATTTAGCCGAAATAGATTTGCCATTATGATGAATTCAAGGAGACCAGACTCTTGTTCCAGAGGTAACAGACCTTTACCAACTGCTACACCCAGTGTCCACCAGATCAAGCATGAAGACCTGTGCAGATTCTCATGAGTAATAGATAGTTGAGTTTTTCCAGTTCTTTTCCCCTGATTATGATTATAGAGATCTTTCCTGAGCTTGGGTGAGTTAAAAAACGACTCTGTGTTTTCACAAGTGCATTTGATAAAAACCGCATTAATGTGTAGCTCCTCAGATCTTGTGGAAAACCACAAGCATGTAGGAACGTTTATCCCGACCCGTGAATGCCTGCACTGTAGCTTTATGTTAAAACCAAACTTTAATTAATGAATTGAATTATCAGGGTCAGGAACATGGCTTTTATAAGCATATATAATAAAATACGTTATATTCAGAGAAATAATTGTACACATCTGGCTCCAAGTCGAATTTCTGACATGATTACAGTGTTTTCACTTCCAGTTTATATAAAGTGATTGAATGTTCTTCTCATCACATGAAGCTGGTGACTTTGTTGCTCTACAAGTTCTTCAGATCTGCGTGTATTTGAGCTGAGACGGTGTTTATGACTGGTGTCTTCTTGGTTTCTTTTCCACAGCAGCGCTTCCTGATGAATTTATAAACAGCGACGGTGGGAATAATGAGAGCAGGAACGCCGGAGAGGATGAAGATGATGATGTTGATCCAGTCGGGGTAGTGCAGAACCTCTAAATTGGGAAAGTTTTTCTGTAAAAGATAGGAATTTGTGTTTGTGTCATTGAATTTGAAACCTGAGAAACTGAGTTTTTAAATTGTGATGTTTGGGAGGACCATCGTACCGATTCAGGGTTCCAGGCGATGTAGGTGAGATCTCTGGAGGCAGTGGAGATCAGGTAGAAGATGAAGATAACAAGAACAATGAGAGGACTGATCACTCTCCACGTGGCCTGCCAGAAGAAATTGGGCTTGTGTCCAATCATGAACTCGATGTCTTCATTAAACCTGAGAGGAAGAAAAACAGGATGCTAATGAGTGCAGAGACACGGTGAAACACACACACACACACACACACACACACACACACACACACACACACACACACAATCAGACAGAAACTATACTTTATTACTGCTTATTGAACAAATCTGGCCAGATGTGCCACACTCTAGTGCCACCATGGGGTGAAATTTGGGCTGTTTATGGTCATAACTTTTGAACCAAAATTTTAAAGCCCTAGAATCTCAAAATACATTGGGTCAAGACAAGTTCAACAAACCCCATGACCTTATTTTATGCCTCTTGGATTTGATCAGAGTCTGTTTTTAGATTGCGCCACCACGAGGTCAAAAACTATAACGGGTTTTTTTTCTTTTTATTTTTTTTAAGATTTTCCTGCAATTTTCTGGAGTTTTCTGAAGTGAACTCAGAGCAACATCTGTAATTCATGTGTACTTCCTTGTACTTACAGATGTACACATAAGGAAGACATATACAGACATTTTACAGAATGTAAGTCTTCTGTCCATGGTTCAGTTATCAGTTTGCTAACAGAAAGATTAAAATTTTGTCAGTTAGTACAAAGTAAGATAAGACACAATGTGTGGTATAATCAAAACAGAGCAAAGTACAGCTAACTCTTTATCTACATTCTATTCACTGTAATAAAACATATCACTGAGGAGTTGCTGAAGGTCACCCTGGTTCAGCCTGTGACTGGCAACAGGATGCTAATAATATATAGACTTTTATGCAGCTATAATGAACATCTGCTTTTAACCAGAATACTTACTTTATAAATCTATATTTAAAATATGATTTAAATAGTATAATAAAACCAAAGTCTAAAGTTGCTTTGACAGTAATGCAGCTGCAAATCACAGTTTCAAATTAATGCACATGATCCCCAATCCAGACTCTCTAACTCCCCCTCCATAACCTTTACCACCCCAACTCTTAACCTCCTACCCCAAACTCATAAATCCCAACCACTAACCCCTAATAACTAACTCCTAACCTCCAACCACCCTACCACAAACCCTCTTCTTCTTCCTCTTCTTCTTTTGAATGTGTCTGTTTCCATTCCCCCCGTCCTCTACATCTGCCACTTTCACACCAACTACCTGCATGTCTTCCCTCACCACATCCATAAAACTTCTCTTTGGTCTTTCTCTTTTCCTCCTTCCCGGTGGCTCCATCCTCAGCATTCTCCTACTGATATACCTCATGTCCCTCCTCTGCACATGTCCAAACCATCTCAATCTCACCTCCCTCACCTTGTCTCCAAAACGTCCTACATGCACTGTCCCTCTAATAAACTCATTTCTAATCCTGTCCATCGTCGTCACTCCCAATCTCAACATCTTCAGCTCTGCTACCTCCAGCTCCACCTCCTGTCTTTTTTTTTCTTTTATGATAATGCTATATTTTATTACTTTTATGTTACTCATATTTTATTACTATTTTGTACTTTGCCTTTTGCACTTTGTTCAGCACCTAGGCTCTACCTGGTAGTTGTTAGGAGATACATGAATAAAGTTTGAATTTAATTTAATTGAATTTTAATCAATAAGATAAGATATACCTTCATTCGTCCCCCACTGGGGAAATGCCAGTGCTCATGTCTCTAAACCATATATCCACAGTCCTATAAACTTCTCCTTTCACTCTCACAGATACTCTTCTATTACAAATCACTCCTGCTATCACTCTTCTCCACCCACTCCACTCTGCCTGCACTCTTTTCTTCACTTCTCTAACACACTCTACATTACTTCCAGGTACCTGAACTCCACCACCTTCTCCAGCTCTTCTCCCTGCAACCGCACCCCTCCACTGCCCTCCCTCTCATTCACACACATGTACTCTGTCTAACTCCTACTGACTTTCATTCCTCTTCTCTCCAGCGTGTACCTCCACATCTCCAGGCTCTTCTCCACCTGCTCACTACTCTCACCACAAATCACAATATCATCCAATAAACATCATAGTCCAGGGAGACTCCTGTCTGACCTCGTTCTTCAACCTGTCCATTAACACTGCAAACAGGAAAGGGCTCAGAGCCGACCCCTGATGCAGTCCAACCTCCACCTTGAACCAGTCTGTCGTTCCCACTGCACACTTCACTGCTGTCACACTGTCCTCATACATGTCCTGCACCACCCTCACATACTTCTGACACACCTGACTTCCTCATACAATACCACAACTCCTCTCTCCACCCTGTCGTACGTTTTCTCTAAATCCACAAACACACAATGCAGCTCCTTCTGATCTTCTCTATACTTCTCCATCAACATTCTCAAAGCAAATAATGCATCTGTGGTGCTCTTCCTCGGCATGAAACCATACTGTTGCTCATAGATGGTCACCTCTTCTCTCAGCCTGGCTTCCACTACTCTTTCCCATAACTTCATGGTGTGACTGATCAACTTTATTCCCCTGTAGTTACTGCAGGTCTGCACATCTCCCTTATGCTTAAAGATCGGTACCAGCACACTTCTTCTCCATTCCTCAGGCATCTTCTCACCTTCCATAATCTTGTTGAACAACCTAGTTAAAAACTCCACTGCATCTTTCCTAAACATCTCCACACTTCTACTGGTATGTCATCTGGACTTTCCACTCTTCATCCTCCTAATCGCTGCTCTCACTTCCTCCTTACTAATCCTATTTACATCCTGCTTCACTAACTCCACACCATCCAACCTTCTCTCTCTCTCATGTTCTTCATTCTTCAGCCCTACCACAACCCCGCAACTCATAAATCCAACCCACAGCCACTAACGTTACCCCCTGTTACACCAACTCCCTACCCCTAACCTTCAACCACAGCCCTCACTGCCCTAACCCCAATCCACCACCCCTAAATCTCACCCCTAACCTCAAACCACAACCCTGAAGTTGTAGAGCATGTGTGTGATTCTGACCTGTCTATTCCGTAGACATAAGCCACAGAAACCATCTCACAGAAAGCGATAATGAGTAAGGGAATGGAGCCTGCAAATCCATCGAACAGAGCGAGCCAGTATTCACCAGAACGTTGTGTGAAGATCAGCGCAACGGCGAAAGACACCAAGCAAACGATTCCTGAAATTCAGATACAGATTCAAATTTGCGTTTTGAAAATATTTTCATCCATTTCACATCTAAGTGCTGTTTTTGAATTTTTATTAAGTGTTAGCATTAACAGGAAATGACTCCATTCTGATGCTACATTCTGGGTTCTAATGCATTTTAGAGGACATTTTTAAGTGTGGCACCAACATTAAATAATGAAGCATGTATAAAATAATGCATTATCAAGCTAGGTGGTTTATTAGCTTTATTGTTTGGCGAATAAATGCAGCAGGACCTGTTAGGACTTCTTTAGGCCATCTCTTGGGGAAGATATTGAGGTCCTGCAGAGGCACCACGACCCCCTCTATGCTGCCGAACATGGTAGAAAGACCGAGACAGAGAAGCATGATGAAGAACAGCACTGCCCACAGAGGAGAAATAGGCATCTTGGTGATTGCCTCTGTGAACACGATAAAGGCCAAACCAGTGCCTTCTACTCCCTGGTGAAACATGGAGTAAGAGGTGTGGGGTTTGTTTCAACTCTTTAAATCCAAAATCCTGGAACATTTATAAATTTACATTTACATTTACATTTGCGGCATTTAGCAGACGCCCTTATCCAGAGCGACGTACTAAAGTGCTTTGAGTCTCCAGCAATGAATAAATCTACACTGTACACAAGATCACACACTTAATATAAATATAAAAAGCAAACTTGGAAAGTGCTAATTTAAGTGTTTCTCTCACGCCACCATATAAATGTACTGTGGGTTTATATCAGATTGATACAGAGGTCTGAAGGCCTCAGATTATTTCATGCAGAGGGTGAAAACTGAACTTAAACCATCTGGTGTTTCATATTGGCTTCCTGCATACTGTTTGCCCAGCTGCCATGTGCATGTCTCTACATTTTTACATTTACATTTACGACATTTAGCAGATGCCCATATCCAGAACGACTTACAATGATCTCATTTTCACAACTCCAGCAGTTGAGGGTTATGTGATTTGCTCAGGGGCACAGCAGTGGTGGTGCGACCGTCTGATCAGAAAAACACTTTAACCACTCATGTACAGTATCACTTCCCCCTTGCATGCTACATTTGAGGTGGTATCAGAACGTTTGGAAACTAATGGTGTAACTGGTGCTGTTGTAACTGGTGGGAAAATCTGCCACAGAAACGTTTGACATGACGTACAAGCCGTTCGCTGTGTTTTGTGCAGCACACGTGCTTCAAGAGCGGAAGAACATCACTGGAAGATGACGAGAGATCAGGAAAACCTTCAATGAGCTCGACCTCTGAAAATGTAGAAACCATTTGGTAAATTGTGCATGCTGATTGTTGGAAAATATCCACATGGTCTTACTTCCACACCCACACTTCTCACCAGATTTAGCTACTGTGGACTTTTTCTTGCATTTTGATGAGGCTCCAGCTCAAAGCTTACCGTTTGACACCATTAGGGAGATCCAGCATGAATGGCAGAAGGGGCTTAAGACACTTCATAAAGAAGATTCGCAGGACATGTTTCAGAAGAACACTGGGAACACTAATACTGTGCAAGGGAACCATTGATGGTAATTGTGTGGAAATAGTAGACTTTTTAAAACCAACTTGTATGCTGATGTTTAAAAAAAAAAGCTTCAAAATGGAACCCAGAAAGTCATGGGGTCTCACCTGGCTAAGGAGATCCTGCATATTACAGGTCCTCAGATTGAGCCCCTCTATTATGGCTGGTGATGTGCTGTTGAGAAATTGTAGGGCTTGATCATAGTTACTCTCAGTTATGCTCTCAGAGGGAAGGTCAAACGTATTCAGCAGGGCCATGATGTTCCTGTTTACCAACACAAAGAGAGGCACAGTGAAGGTTTGGGGGAATGACTGTACTAATACTTAGAACTTTAGACGGCTACTCAGCTCCTTAAGGTATCTTGAAGAACACTGTCTTACACACCACATGGAGTCTGAGAACCAGGTTCAGATTTAAACCAGGAAATGATGTATAACATACCCATTGAGACAGTCATCGAACTTCTCCATGGCTCGGAAGCCGATGATGGAGTAGATGACGATGGCAGAATAAACTGATGTAAACCCGTTGATGATGGAAATGATAACAGCATCCTGTTCACAGTTATTACTAAAAATAAACAGATAAATGTGTTATTTATGAACTAAGTGTAATGATTTCTTCTTGTTTGGTGAAAGATGAACTCACTGTACAGAGTTGTAGCTGGAGAAGGAGATCAGTCCTCCAAAGGCAAGAGAGAAAGAGTAGAAGACTTGAGCTCCAGCATCCAGCCATGTGGTTGGATTTGCCAACTCGTTTAACTACACAAAATAAAAATGCTAAAGTGAGGTCTTAAAGCCACTGAAAGGGTTCATGAACGCTGTGGTGAGTTCACAACAACCAGAGTTAATTTCTGATTTGAAACTTCCTGCTTTCTGTCTAATGCCACTTCAGCAATTTGAGATCCATAAGGTCAAAAAAGAATTACAATATTTATGCTTAGATTAATGTAGCACTTCTTTAGCTCTCTTATAGCATTAAGGTGTAGTTCAAGCACAAGCTTTCATCGAATTTACATTGGGATAAATCGAGCTTTGAAGAACATCTGACTTTCCAAATAGGAATTTCAAGTTGAAGGTTTAAAATATCACAAGGATATCTACATATAAACTTTGAAACTTTCTGGATGATGTTGATTTTTTAAAATGTGTTTTTTTGGGGTTTTTTTTGATAATTTGCATTAAAATGCATTAAAATGGTTCAGTCTAATTTATAACTAATCTATGGTTTAGGTTTTACAATTAAAGCATAATTGCTTGTTAATTTTTTGCTTATTTTTACTTCCTGTTAAAGTTTTACTTTCTGATATGACCTGAGGGAATATCCTGTCCTGAATACTGAGAGGAAATAAGACCTGTATATCTCAGGGAACATCATAAACCCAGGTCAGGCTGTTAGAAATCAGAGTGCTTACATCTGGAGTGAAGAGGTACTTGATGCCTTCCACAGAACCTTTGAGAGTCAGTCCTCGTATCAGGAAGATGGTGAGGACGATGTAAGGCAGCGTGGACGTGATGTAAACAGCCTAAAGGACACAAAGCCATTGAGAGAGAAGCAGGATATTTAGATATTTTGAATCTGTTTTTTAAAACATTTTGATTCCTGATTAACTTTGGAGCTCGTGATTGAGCCTGAATGATGAATGAAGGTTTCTGACATGTCAGTTTTATAGTAGTGGAAGATAAAGAGCATAAATATACCGACTGGTCATAAAACAGAAGGGACGTTGACCTGAGACACACCTTGTTTATTGTCCCTGATGTCCTCACAGAGGCATGGTCATGGCAGTGTTAACACCGACTTTATAAATGAAATGACAATCAAATCTGTGGTTTACCTTCCCGGTGGTTTCGATGCCTCGAATGCAGCAGACCCAGAGAACCATCCATGCGGTGATCAGACACAGAACCATCCACCACTGCAACCCACCTGAGTCCTCGATGTTATTTGAGATGTTCAAGGTTTCTCTGTACCAGTAATAATCCACAGAGGAACTGCGGGCACATTCTGATACCAGCCCTGTAGGGGGAGACAATGAGAAGGGATTCCAAATTTTTCTCTACAGAGTTGAGAAACATCTTCAAGAAAAAGATAGAATAGATGTCCTGACAG
The DNA here is from genome assembly GCA_039877035.1 of Silurus lanzhouensis. Classification (NCBI taxonomy): domain Eukaryota; kingdom Metazoa; phylum Chordata; class Actinopteri; order Siluriformes; family Siluridae; genus Silurus; species Silurus lanzhouensis. The sequence continues at coordinate 58,134 of JBCEWE010000729.1, forward strand.
ATTGATAATGGCTTTAAAGACCAAGTTCATTAATATAACATGGTTCATTTATCAGATCATTTGATCATTTTCACATGTAGTGAAATGTAAAAAGCACCTGTTCTGTTCTCATTGATGGGACATTGACTCCACGGCAATGGATCCTGGAAGGAGTTGAACAAGTACCACATGACCCAGGCAATGATAGTGTTATAGTACATTCCCACCATACAGGACACGAGCATGGATGCTATACCTGTGGAGAGTTAGAGGTAGCTTCAGTTCGACCCTGACAGCTCGCTGGTTCCTGGTTAAAATCCACCAATCCTTTTTTTCAATCCATTAGTGAGTTTTAAATATTTCTGATTTCTGATTGGTGCGTTGTGGAGCGTCGATCTCTCTGGGTCTCATTAGGGTCTGGAAAATTGCTTAAGGTAAACCTTGAAGATCAAATCTCCAATTTTTACTGATAAACAGTAAAGTAAAAGTGTGGATTTAAAACCTTCATGAAGATGCAAACATCTGATTAGAACTTCCTGTAAAAGATTTTTTAAAGTCTCTGATCTGCTGAAGTCTGAGTTGAGGAACACATGCTCTAACTACTGAGAGGAAGCAAGTCATGTTCTTTCAGCAAGCATCACCACTTTTTCCTTATAAATAAAGTTACCGAACTGTACTTGGGATTTTTAAATGTGGAACCATCAAGAGTTCATCTTTTCTTACTTTAGTCTGAACAAGATGAAACTATTTCAGTGGCTGGAAAGATGTGAAGGACATTCTGACCAGCCACTGAAATATTTTCATCTTTTTCCTGAAACAGAAAAACTTACCCACTCCAGATAAATATGGATTAATGGACCTCCAGACCCCAACACTTCCCTTCCTCAGTCTCTGTCCGATCGCAAACTCCAGATGTAGGAGAGGAATTCCCTCCAGGACCAGCAGAATGAGGAACGGGATCATAAACGCTCCTGCACACAGTGTTGGTGTTTGTAAGTTTGGGTGTAGGTTTAAACACTTCTAGATATTTTGATGAGAAACCAGGGCTAGAAACAAGTCAAGAGAAGATAATGGAATAAAATGTGAATTTAAGGTGAACATGGTGGTCGAGGTGCTTCCAGTTTCAACCCTTCACTGTAGAGAAAGGCATTATGGGTAAGAGGGAACAGTGTGTATTGTGTATGATATGAAGCAGTGAAGGAACATGATAATACGGAATAAACAACAGATCAGAGATTTATCTCTACATGATCTGCTGAATCCAGATCTTTTGTTTGTTCAGTGGATGATATACACAAGAATTCATTGACCTCTAATGACCTCTAATGACTGCTGTACAGATAGATAATAATTCAATGTTGATATTGGTGTATTTAATAAGCAGGTGAAGATGGAGGAGTTTCTGTAGCACACAAACATAATTGAAGAAAATAAAAATACTGAATGAATAATGAAATCTAAAGATAGCATTCTTTATCTTTAGACCTGCAGTAAAACAACCAGCGATCTGATGCTCATCATTTCATGGTCACTTCAGGTTCAGCTTTTCTCCTGCCACATGTTTATTATTTCTCTTCATATCATATTATAAACATACGAGAGCTCTTCATGCTAACATTCAAAAATCACACAATTCCAAAATCAACTGTTTATGCTAGCCTTAGCATTGTTGGATTAGCATGTTAGCATATAGACTTTGCTTCATAGCATCAGCTTTTTATTAAGCATTACATTTGATAAATAACTGATCCACGCTTTAAACTCTGCAGCATGAAGACGACCCCGGCATAGATGAATGACTTCACCTGAAACCCCTGAGCTCCAGCTGAGGCCTGAGGGATGAAGGTTTGTATTAACTTGTGTTCTGTTAACGATTATTGAGCGCTAATCTCTCACTCAGCTCTCTGATGTTGTGTCATTGCTCATTTATCACTATGATGATGATGCTCATAAAGGTTTTTGAACCAGTGTTGGTGTCCCTGCTGAGAGAGAAGGTCTTATTAAATGTGTGTTAATTATCTTTACAGGATCTATACTATCGAGTTCTTCTTCCTGATTCTGGCTCCTGGTTTGTGAACCACAGGTTTTCTTTGTTATTTTCTAGCGAGGTCAAGTGAAGAGATGAAGGATGACCTGGACCTCCATCATGGGACAATTTCTGTCTCTGTAATCTACTGATGGTTGGATGAATCTTGTGATGGAATTATAACTTTGGGTTCATGTAGGTTATATACTGTACAGTCCACAGCTCTGCCCTGGTCCTGAGATTAGAATCTCCATTTTGTTATTAACTTCATGTACATGGACTGCAGATGAATTGTTTCTCCTCTGGGTTAAAGAGAGAAATAAACTCTGGCTATAAACTCATCAGGATTTCAAATGTGGTAAAGATGAAGTTCTTCAATAGAAGCGAAAGAACAGATTGAATGGTTCTTTTAAATCATTTTTTTTTTTTGGTCACTAATGTTCTCTATTTTGTCACAATTAAGGAACATTCAGATTCCAAAATTCAAATCAACACATTAAATGATATATTGTGCCCCTGAGCACTTCTTCTGCACTTCAGATTACATGTACAGTGTGAGACTTTCACCTAAATCCTGGAAGAACCCACAGCGTTCCTTCATGGACCTCAGGACGTACAGTATGCAAATGATCTTTAACACATCAATATTTAACTGTAATTCTCTTCCACTGTCCTCCAGCTCACTGATGCTGCACTCAAAATTCATTTTAAAGTTTTAGGTGGATCTTCTCGGTTCTGAAGCTCTGAAAAGGACACTATTAGTGAAAATTGTTCAGTTTTAAAGAAACCCTGGAGAACCCTCCATCAGAGAGTTTTCAGCAAACTTTATCCGTTAGAAAATATTGAGTAACTTCAAAGTCTAATACCACCAGGACCATGGCAAACTCTACAATATTTTCTCCATGTAGAGACCGTTCACTATTCAAAGAACCAATAAGGAACCTTAGACTCATTAAAATCACCATGATATCCATCACACTCAGGAATTATATGGAGCATGAATTTGATCACATCTCTCCATCCCCCTCACAGAGAGCCCTGAAATGATCTTACCTCCACCATGGCTCTGACACAGGTAAGGGAACCTCCAGACGTTCCCCAGTCCCACACAGAAGCCCACACAAGTGAGCATGTACTGAGCTTTATTGTCCCACTGAGGACGGTCCTCAGCCTGGACCATCTCCATGTCCTCCAGTTCAGCATGCGAGGGGATACGGTCCTCCAGACCCGGGTTTGGCAGCTTCATCTTCATTTTCTTTCCTGCTCTCTGGAGAACCTAGAGTGTTGGGCAGTGTGTGTGTGTGTGTGTTTGTGTGTGAGTTCTCCAGATGAGCTTTCGTCCATTAAAACTGACCTTCAGCACTTGTTGTATGGCCTGTTATCTGTAGATCCATCTGACTGAGCGAGATAACGTCTGCTCAGCACAATACAACAACATCCTGAAATAACAGCCTTGTGGAGACCCTTACTACAACACACACACACACACACACACACACACACACACACACACACACACACCAGTGACATTTTAAGTTAGTGATAAACACACTTAAACTATGACTTATTCCCTGACACACACACACACACACACACACACACACACACACACACACACTCACACAATGACAGTGCAGTAAGTTGATTGTGTAATAATGTTATACATTTTCAGATCAGATCTCAGCTTTATTCCCTCATAGTAACGAGTGTGAGTGGAACGTACCACTCTGGGTGTGTGTGGGGGCGTTATATAATTTTATTTATAATTAAATAATGTGTACTGCTCATGTTTGTTATTTACTGTATATTATTTATTTGAAAGGCTAAGTCCTAAATCCTGAGGGTGGTGTGTTGAAGCGCAGTGAAGTGGTGTGATTATTTTACTGTAACAGCACACCAGCAAGAGGTTTATTCCTCCTACACCGCAACAGCCCCATTTCTACACATTTATTATCGGATTAAAATTAAAAATCAAAAATTTAAATGCTAATTTCAGTAACTAAACCTACAAAAAACTTCACTAGAAAGTAGTAACAGCGTGAATAAATGGACATGAGCCACGTTTACATGCACACTTTTATTAGACGTTATCTAATCTGAGATGGTGTTTACATGAGACGTTATCTAATCTGAGACGTTATCTAATCTGAGATCGTCTTTACATGAGACGTTATCTAATCTGAGATCAAGTTTACATGAGACGTTATCTAATCTGAGATGGTGTTTACATGAGACGTTATCTAATCTGAGACCGTGTTTACATGAGACGGTATCTAATCTGAGATCGTGTTTACATGGGACGTTATCTAATCTGAGACCGTGTTTACATGAGACGTTATCTAATCTGAGACCGTGTTTACATGTGACGTTATCTAATCTGAGATCTTGTTTACATGAGACATTATCTAATCTGAGACCATGTTTACATGAGACGTTATCTAATCTGAGATCGTGTTTACATGAGACGTTATCTAATCTGAGATCGTGTTTACATGAGACGTTATCTAATCTGAGATCGTGTTTACATGAGACGTTATTTAATCTGAGACCGTGTTTACATGAGACGTTATCTAATCTGAGTTCGTGTTTACATGAGACGTTATCTAATCTGAGATCAAGTTTACATGAGACGTTATCTAATCTGAGACCGTGTTTACATGAGACGTTATCTAATCTGAGGCCGTGTTTACATGAGACGTTATCTAATCTGAGACGGTGTTTACATGAGACGTTATCTAATCTGAGATCGTGTTTACATGAGACGTTATCTAATCTTTACATGTTTACATGAGACGTTATCTAATCTGAGATGGTGTTTACATGAGACGTTATCTAATCTGAGATGGTGTTTACATGAGACGTTATCTAATCTGAGATCGTGTTTACATGAGACGTTATCTAATCTGAGACGGTGTTTACATGAGACGTTATCTAATCTGAGATGGTGTTTACATGAGACGTTATCTAATCTGAGATGGTGTTTACATGAGACGTTATCTAATCTGAGATCGTGTTTACATGAGACGTTATCTAATCTTTACATGTTTACATGAGACGTTATCTAATCTGAGATGGTGTTTACATGAGACGTTATCTAATCTGAGATGGTGTTTACATGAGACGTTATCTAATCTGAGATCGTGTTTACATGAGACGTTATCTAATCTGAGATGGTGTTTACATGAGACGTTATCTAATCTGAGATCGTGTTTACATGAGACGTTATCTAATCTGAGATGGTGTTTACATGAGACGTTATCTAATCTGAGTTCGTGTTTACATGAGACGTTATCTAATCTGAGATGGTGTTTACATGAGACGTTATCTAATCTGAGTTCGTGTTTACATGAGACGTTATCTAATCTGAGATGGTGTTTACATGAGACGTTATCTAATCTGAGACGGTGTTTACATGAGACGTTATCTAATCTGAGATCAAGTTTACATGAGACGTTATCTAATCTGAGGCCGTGTTTACATGAGACGTTATCTAATCTGAGACGGTGTTTACATGAGACGTTATCTAATCTGAGACGGTGTTTACATGAGACGTTATCTAATCTGAGACGGTGTTTACATGAGACGTTATCTAATCTTTACATGTTTACATGAGACGTTATCTAATGAGACCGTGTTTACATGAGACGTTATCTAATCTGAGATGGTGTTTACATGAGACGTTATCTAATCTGAGACGGTGTTTACATGAGACGTTATCTAATCTGAGACGGTGTTTACATGAGACGTTATCTAATCTGAGACGGTGTTTACATGAGACGTTATCTAATCTGAGATCAAGTTTACATGAGACGTTATCTAATCTGAGGCCGTGTTTACATGAGACGTTATCTAATCTGAGACGGTGTTTACATGAGACGTTATCTAATCTGAGACGGTGTTTACATGAGACGTTATCTAATCTTTACATGTTTACATGAGACGTTATCTAATGAGACCGTGTTTACATGAGACGTTATCTAATCTGAGACGGTGTTTACATGAGACGTTATCTAATCTGAGACGGTGTTTACATGAGACGTTATCTAATCTGAGACGGTGTTTACATGAGACGTTATCTAATCTGAGACGGTGTTTACATGAGACGTTATCTAATCTGAGATCGTGTTTACATGAGACGTTATCTAATCTGAGATCGTGTTTACATGAGACGTTATCTAATCTGAGACGGTGTTTACATGAGACGTTATCTAATCTGAGATGGTGTTTACATGAGACGTTATCTAATCTGAGATGGTGTTTACATGAGACGTTATCTAATCTGAGATCGTGTTTACATGAGACGTTATCTAATCTTTACATGTTTACATGAGACGTTATCTAATCTGAGATGGTGTTTACATGAGACGTTATCTAATCTGAGATGGTGTTTACATGAGACGTTATCTAATCTGAGTTCGTGTTTACATGAGACGTTATCTAATCTTTACATGTTTACATGAGACGTTATCTAATCTGAGATGGTGTTTACATGAGACGTTATCTAATCTGAGATGGTGTTTACATGAGACGTTATCTAATCTGAGATCGTGTTTACATGAGACGTTATCTAATCTGAGATGGTGTTTACATGAGACGTTATCTAATCTGAGTTCGTGTTTACATGAGACGTTATCTAATCTGAGATGGTGTTTACATGAGACGTTATCTAATCTGAGTTCGTGTTTACATGAGACGTTATCTAATCTGAGATGGTGTTTACATGAGACGTTATCTAATCTGAGACGGTGTTTACATGAGACGTTATCTAATCTGAGATCAAGTTTACATGAGACGTTATCTAATCTGAGGCCGTGTTTACATGAGACGTTATCTAATCTGAGACGGTGTTTACATGAGACGTTATCTAATCTGAGACGGTGTTTACATGAGACGTTATCTAATCTTTACATGTTTACATGAGACGTTATCTAATCTGAGACCGTGTTTACATGAGACGTTATCTAATCTGAGATGGTGTTTACATGAGACGTTATCTAATCTGAGATGGTGTTTACATGAGAAGTTATCTAATCTGAGACGGTGTTTACATGAGACGTTATCTAATCTGAGACGGTGTTTACATGAGACGTTATCTAATCTTTACATGTTTACATGAGACGTTATCTAATGAGACCGTGTTTACATGAGACGTTATCTAATCTGAGATGGTGTTTACATGAGACGTTATCTAATCTGAGATGGTGTTTACATGAGACGTTATCTAATCTGAGATGGTGTTTACATGCCGGTGCGTTCAATCGGAATGACTTTGTGAATGCGCACTTGTCCCGTCCCTTCACCATTGAGTTCCATTATATTTCATGCATATTTTTATGTAATATGTTGCTCTTGATCCATCAACAGTGTGAATTTATATACATACTACTGCTGGAAGGTGTGAGGTAAAGATGGTGCAGGAAGCTGAGGTTTTAAGGAGCATCTGAATCCCACCTCTCCATCCTCGGAGAAGCAGAAGCCTGTGGATGAAGGTCTGTAGTGAGGACCGATGGGAGCAGGTTGTATTGCTGGAATTTGGTGACCTGGAATAGAAAGTAAACTTTTGCATGGCAGAATTTTTCTTTTGTTTGGTTTACAGAAAGGTTTCCCTCACCCCTCTCAATTCCCTTACAAATCATTCAGTTTGGGCATTTTTATTCCGATTGAGGTGTTTACATGGAGCATTTTCATTCGGATGGGACTTTTAAACTGAGTACATGCTCCATGTAAACACATCTACTGGGGTTCAGTGTTTCAGGGGTTCAGTGTTTCTGTGTTTCAGTGTTTTAGGTGTTTGTTGTTTCAGTGTTTCAGGGGTTCAGTGTTTCTGGAGTTCGGTGTTTGTGGGTAAATCAGAAGCGTGTTCTGATTTAACATGTTTATAGGGTTTAATAGTAATTAGCATAAACACAGTAACATATAAAGAACTACAGGATTAAATCAGCACATTGCTGAAGGTCAGACACACTGAATAAACCTCTAATTTGCTGAAGATATGAAATAAAGGGGGGTTGATAACCTGGATATTTATTAGGTTTTAAAGCATTTGTGTGTGTGTGTGTGTGTGTGTGTGTGTGTGTGTGTGTGTGTGTTCTCCAGGATGCTGTACTGTATTCAGGGGGATCCTATCTTCAGTTCAGGATGGAGGATTCGCTGAGTGTGACTGTCTTCATGCATCCTGATGTGTTTTGATGCTCTGAGGGATCCAGCCTGGTGTGAAGAGCAGGGGGAATCAGCGCCCCCTGGCTGTTTTGTCTGAATTCATTAGAGATGATAGACACACGTATTGTGTTCTTCAAATATCCAGAAGGGGGCGCTACAATAAAAAAAGCTCCTACACGATGTAAAATGACTTTTTTATTAATTCATTGCGCTTTTACTAATAAACATCATCTCAAAGCAGCTTTACACAGATAATGTGTAGAGAGAGGGGGAGAGAGAAGAGAGGGGTGAGAGAGAGAGAGAGAGAGAGAGAGAGAGAGAGAAGAAAGGGGTGACAGAGAGAGAGAGAGAGAGAGAGAGAGAGAGAGAGAGAGAGAGAGAGAGAAGAGGGGTGACAGAGAGAGAGAGAGAGAGAGAGAGAGAAGAGGGGTGAGAGAGAGAGAGAGAGAGAGAGAGAGAGAAGAGGGGTGACAGAGAGAGAGAGAGAGAGAGAAGAGGGGTAAGAGAGAGAGAGAGAGAGAGAGGTCAGGTTCTAAAAAAAAAATGGGGGTGGGTGTAAACGTTTAGCCGAGCTCTGGTGCAAAGTTCAATTCCCTTTCTTTTAAAAAACAAAGAGCTTCTCCACAACATCACACAGTCTCAAACATCTTCAGATCCCCCATACTCTTGTAGAAGCTACAATCAACAACAATCCTGGATTTTGTCAGTCTGGAGAAGATTCTAGTGGCATCACAGTCAGTGTTTTGAACCATTTTGTTCTTTCTGCTCAGGTATATTGCATTTTAGCTTGACCAAAAATAAAACTAATCAACTGACACACAAACCTGTTTCTCCTGCTGTACTTAAAACCCAGAATAAAACACTGAAGAGTAAAAGTCACATTCAAGGAACTAAAAATACATTTTAAAAACTCAAAAAAAGAATGCAACCTGGAGCATTGAGTAAAAGCATGAAAAACAGTTTCTCTCTCTGAACAGAACGGACAGTCTTGTAAAACATTGCGGTTTAAAACAGAAATAAAAGAGTTCACAGAGATAATGCAGTGTAAAATCCTCCACTGGAGGTCAGCAGCTTTTTTTGGTAATGGTGGTTTGTACAGTGTCTCCACTCTGGCTTAATATCATTGTTAAAACCAAAAAAATTCCTCCACTGGGTGTCCACCCTCCCACTCAGTTTCTTCTTGTTTAAAACTTTAACACAGGCCCTGTAGAGCAGCTTCCCCGTCACTGTCCCAAAGTTCATCTCCCCTTCACCCCTGCACTCCTGGAGGGGGCCACCACATCCGTCGAGGTCCGGAGCGATGTCCAGCTGGGGAAAGGGTTCCTCCTCTGCAGGACCGCTCTCGCCGATTATATAGTCCTTCAGCTGAACACGCTCCTCTGCTGTTAATGTAGACCTCCATCTCAGCAGGAGCTGGTTAGCTATGCGCAGGGATCGTAGTCCTATATGTGCAGCCAGGTCCTCCCCTCGTGACAGGTCTGTCCCTGCGATGTTCACCAGCTCCCCGAGTGTGACGATCCCAGAGGCGCTCATGGCCCTGGACAGTGTGGGGGTGGTCGCACCGGAGATGTCCAGCTGACTCCCATTGACTAGGGGCTCCTTCAGCAGCCAGTGTAGTGTTCCGTTCAAAGACGACGCTGCCAGGTTGTTTATCACCAGCGTCCGCCCCCTGTAGGACATCCTTGGAATCAGCCGCTTCCACCTGCTCAGTCTGCCCTTGATGTGCTCTACAGTGCCTTCCCAGTTCTTGTTTAAAAACTCCTCATTTCCCAGGTAGACACCCAAGTACGTAAAACCCCCTTTTTTCCACACCAAACCTCCTGGGAGAGTCGGCTCCCCACCTCCCCACTCCCCAACTAAAACTGCTTCACTTTTTCCCCAATTCACTTTTGCTGATGATAAAAATTCAAACCTTCCTAAAACATCAGTCAAAACATCCACATCAGACTGGGTTCCCACCATTACTGCCACGTCATCCGCATATGCCGACAGGTAAAGTGAAGCATTGGCACGTGAAATATTAAAACCAGAAAGAGAACCCCCTAGGTTGATTAAAAGAGGTTCGATTGCAAGAGTGTACAGCATTCCTGACAGCGAACAGCCCTGCCTGATCCCTCTGTACACTCTAAAAGGAGCACATAAACCACCATTTACCTTCAGTACACTCTCAATTTCACTGTATAACAACTTGATCATGGCTATGAAACCCGAGGTTGAACCCAATGCTTTCCAGCACTTCCACAAGTATTCATGCTCAACCCGGTCAAAAGCCTTTTCCTGATCTAGGAAAATCAGACCAGTCCTCACGCCCAATAGCCTGGAGACATCTAAAATGTCACAAATTAAGTAAACGTTATCAAATATCGACCTGCCAGACACACAGTATGTCTGGTCATGGTGAATGATCTGCTCCATCACCTTCGTCAGTCTTGATGCTAATGCTTTCGACAGCAGCTTGCAGTCAGTGCACAGTAGCGACACCGGGCGCCAGTTCTTCAGCTGGGTCAGGTCTCCCTTTTTTGGCAGCAGGGTCAAAACTGCCCTCCTGCAGCTTGACGGGAGCTGACCACCTCTCACACTCTCCCTCAGAACCTCCAGCACATCCTGCCCTATTACTTCCCAGAATGCCTTGAAGAACTCGACGGGGAGACCATCTATTCCTGGCACCCGCCCATTCTTCATGCCTTGGAGAGCCTCCTGAAGCTCAGAGAGTGACAGCTCCCTGTCCAACTCTCCGGCCACTAACTCTGTGAGTTTAGGCAGATCTTTAAGGAAGCTCTCTTCCACCTCTTGTGCCCCTGACCTCTCGCTGCTATACAGCTTAGAATAGAAGCTGACTGTCTGCTGGCGAATTTCAGAAGGCTCTGATACGAGATCCCCTGATTCCGTCCGCACAGCATGCATAAACCTTTTCTGTCCATTCTTTTGCTCTAAACTAAAGAAGAACTTAGAAGGAGCATCCATCTCAGTGACGCTTTTAAAGCATGACCGGACCAGCGCCCCCTGCACTGCAGTACCTAACAGGTCGTTCATTTTGGCTTTTTTGCATTTGAGGGCTTCAATATGCCCTCGATTTCCTGTGGCCTCCAAACGTTGGAGTTCCACCTTCTCTATCTCCAGAGCTTTCAGAGATCTGGCAATGTCTCTCATGACCTAGAGAGTGTACTGTTGACAGAAAATCTTAATTTGTGCCTTGATTACATCCCACCATTGCTGTAGGGAGTCAAAAGCTGCCTTTTCACATTTAAAACAATTCCATAAAAAAATAAAAGACTCTCTAAAATTAGCATCTTTTAAAAGTGCAGTGTTAAAATGCCAGTAGGCACTCCTAGGTTTAACATTCTTCTTAGCAATGGTGCACTGAACCATACAATGATCTGAGATGCCTACTGGAAAAATAAAACACTTTGTAAAATAAGTCAGTTGATGCTTAAAACCATAAAATCGATCTCATCTTGCCAGGGAGAGCATGTTGTTGATGGAGTGAGCCCACGTGTACTGCCTCTGTTTTTTATTGAAATTTCTACATATGTCACAGAGGTTGTGGGTCTCCACCAACTCCCACAGACGCTTACGAGAAGGCGTATGAGGTTCTGCATGATTCCTGTCTATATTTCCTGCTGTACAGTTAAAATCCCCTCCCAAAACTAAAAACTCTGCAGTGCTGCAGTTTAAAATAACATCACTGAGTTTGTCTAAAAACGTCATTCTCTCCACTGCACTGGTGGGAGCGTCCACACAGATAAAAACAAAAACCTCATTCTCATAAAAAGCATTTACTTTTAAAAGCCTCCCGTTTAAAATTTCTTCTACATTGTAAGAAACAGGAATAAAATTGCGAGCAAAAAGCAAGGCAACACCACCACTAAGCGACGTGTTGAGGCTTAAAATCGCCAACCCGTCCCACTCCTTCACCCAATCAGCAGCATTACTGCTGTCGCTGTGGGTCTCCTGCAACATGACCACATCAACACGCCTCTGTCTAATGAGCTCATATACCTTCGCTCTCTTTGGGTGTTCCCTTGCTCCATTTATGTTAAAACTCACAATCTGGATCCCTTCCATCAAAAAATTATATAGATAAGAACAAACAAATTGTAAAAAACACTCCAAAATAAAAAAAACACTGCAAAAAACACTTTATCAATCTTCATCAGAGTTCTCCCTATTGACCTTCGTTATCAGCTTCTTTAGACAGAATATCTCTTGCTCGGTGAAGGAACCCTCTCTTCTAAAATGCTTAACGTCATAAATAAATTGTTTGCGGTTTGGGAAGAACTCCTCAACAGAAATATTCTTTTGCCACTTTGTGGTTCTTGAAAACTCCTTTTTATCTTCAGCAGTATACAGAACATCTAGTGCTTCCTCCTGAGACTCCTGACTAAACACAGAATCAGACATGCCATCATCACTGTCTGATTCAGCTTCATCTGCCTTTACCTCTTTTTTAGCTTGTTTTTCCCCTTGTCCTCCACCTCGTTTCTTCCTCTTTGCCGGAACTTTGAAAAGAGGCTCTTCCATCTCCACGTCTCCCCCGTCCCCTTGCACTAGTGTAGTGACTGGTGCCTCCTGGCGACAGCTCTGAACCCTGTGCCTGCCTCTGCCAGCGCAGGCAGCTCAAGCACTGCTCCAGAGTCCACTGTGACTTTCCCAGTTTCTCTCGGTTCCTCCTGCTCCGGTTCTGCCAAGCAGGGCTTCACCGGGACCGGTTCTGCCAAGCAGGGCTTTTCCGGGTCTGGTGCAGCCGAGCAGGGCTTCTCTGGACCCGGTTCAGATGTGCAGGTCTTAGCCGGGCCCGGTTCAGCCGAGCATGGCTCCTTTGGGGTAGGTACGTCACTAGTGGGGCTCTGGTCTACAGTCTGAGATTGGGGCTCACACTCCCTAGGCCCTGGTGCAGCAGCAGTTACGGGGCTTTCAGCAGCAGGCCGAGCTGAAGCCGCAGGGGGATCGACTCCAGCAGGTTCAGCTGCTTCCTGCCCTGGTCGCTTGGAGACACCGGGGTCACTCTGTTTTTCGGGACAGGCACGAACAAGATGTCCTATTTGACCACATTTAAAACATTTAATATCCGCATCGGTGGAAACAAAGATGCTATAGTCAAACCCGTCAATCCTGAACTTGAAAACCTCAACACCTTCATTCAAGATAATAAAAACCATCCTCCTAAAGGACACCAAGTGTTTAATCAGTGGGGACTTACAGCCGAGGGGGATTTTTTTCATGGGGGAGACGGTTCGCCCGTATCGAGACAGTGTGTGTGAGAGAGAGAGAGAGAGAAAGAGAGAGAGAGAGAGAGAGAGAGAGAAGAGGGGTGACAGAGAGAGAGAGAGAGAGAGAGAGTGTGAGAGAGAAAGAGAGAGAGAGAGTTAATGACACTGTGCAGGTGAGACTCTGGGAAGACTCGCTTTAGCAGCAGAACTAAAAGGAAGAAGCAGAAGGAAACGTACTTGGATTGTAGTACCTGTACTGTAGTACCTCTACTTTAGTACCTGTAATGTAGTACCTCTACTTTAGTACCTGTACTGTAGTACCTCTACTTTAGTACCTGTACTGTAGTACCTCTACTTTAGTACCTGTAATGTAGTACCTCTACTTTAGTACCTGTACTGCAGTACCTCTGCTTTAGTACCTGTAATGTAGTACCTCTACTTTAGTACCTGTACTGTAGTACCTCTACTTTAGTACCTGTAATGTAGTACCTCTACTTTAGTACCTGTAATGTAGTACCTCTACTTTAGTACCTGTACTGTAGTACCTCTACTTTAGTACCTGTAATGTAGTACCTCTACTTTAGTACCTGTACTGTAGTACCTATAAGTACCTGTACTGTACGAGGTGAAGTAAGGTATCTCGTGCTCTTGTAGATTTATCTGTGTTTTATCCTTCTATTGCTTCTGTTCTTTCCTTGGTTTTCCTGACATGCAGTTTATTGCATTCATGTTGAGATGTTTCCTGGTGTCTGCAGGTTCTCTGGGTGGGAGGAGAATGAGCTTCAGCAGGCTATTGGGGATGAGAGAGTATTTAAAGGAAAGCATGCAACATGCGGGGTATCATCCAACAAACATCTTCATCCTTGTCCCTTGAGGTTTGCAAAGCCTTTGCAATGTGTTGAGTCAAGAAGCTTTTATTGTCATTTCAACCATAAATATGTGACGCAGTACACAGTGACATGAGACAACGTTCCTCCAGAACCCTGGTGTTCCATACAACAACATCAAGCTACAAACAGAACACAGGGTTTAGGACTGTAAGTGTCCTCACCACATAAAGTGCATCGTGTGCAACCTGGTGGAAACAGTGTAACAAAACACAAGACAGTGCAAATACAACACAAGACAGTGTAGGACAACACAAGACAGTGAAGAACAACACAAGAGAGTGTAGGACAACACAAGACAGTGCAAATACAACACAAGACAGTGTAGGACAACACAAGACAGTGTAGGACAACACAAGACAGTGTAGGACAACACAAGACAGTGCAAATACAACACAAGACAGTGTAGGACAACACAAGAGAGTGTAGGACAACACAAGACAGTGTAGGACAACACGAGAGTGTAGAACAACACAAGACAGTGCAAATACAACACAAGACAGTGTAGGACAACACGAGAGTGTAGAACAACACAAGACAGTGAAGGACAACACAAGACAGTGCAAATACAACACAAGACAGTGTAGGACAACACAAGACAGTGTAGAACAACACAAGACAGTGCAGGACAACACAAGACAGTGCAGGACAACACAAGACAGTGCAAAAACAACACAAGACGGTGTAGGACAACACAAGACAGTGTGGGACAACACAAGACAGTGCAAATACAACACAAGACAGTGTAGGACAACACAAGAGCGTGTAGGACAACACAAGACAATGTAGGACAACACAAGACAGTGTCGGACAACACAAGACAGTGTAGGACAACACAAGACAGTGTCGGACAACACAAGACAGTGCAAATACAACACAAGAGAGTGTAGGACAACACAAGACAGTGCAAATACAACACAAGACAGTGTAGGACAACACAAGACAATGTAGGACAACACAAGACAGTGTCAGACAACACAAGACAGTGCAAATACAACACAAGACAGTGCAAATACAACACAAGACAGTGCAAATACAACACAAGACAGTGTAGGACAACACAAGACAGTGCAAATACAACACAAGACAGTGTAGGACAACACAAGACAGTGCAAATACAACACAAGACAGTGCAGGACAACACAAGACAGTGCAGGACAACACACGACAGTGCAAATACAACACAAGACAGTGCAGGACAACACACGACAGTGCAAATACAACACAAGACAGTGCAAATACAACACAAGACAGTGCAAATACAACACAAGAGAGTGTAGGACAACACAAGACAGTGCAAATACAACACAAGACAGTGCAAATACAACACAAGACAGTGCAGGACAACACAAGACAGTGCAAATACAACACAAGACAGTGCAGGACAACACAAGACAGTGCAAATACAACACAAGACAGTGCAAATACAACACAAGAGAGTGTAGGACAACACAAGACAGTGCAAATACAACACAAGAGAGTGTAGGACAACACAAGACAGTGTAGGACAACACAAGACAGTGCAAATACAACACAAGACAGTGCAAATACAACACAAGACAGTGCAAATACAACACAAGACAGTGCAGGACAACACAAGACAGTGCAAATACAACACAAGACAGTGTAGGACAACACAAGACAGTGTCGGACAACACAAGACAGTGTAGGACAACACAAGACAGTGCAAATACAACACAAGAGAGTGTAGGACAACACAAGACAGTGCAAATACAACACAAGACAGTGCAGGACAACACAAGACAGTGCAAATACAACACAAGACAGTGCAAATACAACACAAGAGAGTGTAGGACAACACAAGAGAGTGTAGGACAACACAAGACAGTGCAAATACAACACAAGAGAGTGTAGGACAACACAAGACAGTGCAAATACAACACAAGACAGTGTAGGACAACACAAGACAGTGTAGGACAACACAAGACAGTGCAAATACAACAAGACAGTGCAAATACAACAGAAGAGAGTGTAGGACAACACAAGACAGTGCAAATACAACAAAAGACAGTGTAGGACAACACAAGACAGTGTAGGACAACACAAGACAGTGCAAATACAACACAAGACAGTGCAAATACAACACAAGAGAGTGCAAATACAACACAAGACAGTGCAAATACAACAAAAGACAGTGTAGGACAACACAAGACAGTGTAGGACAACACAAGACAGTGTAGGACAACACAAGACAGTGCAAATACAACACAAGACAGTGCAAATACAACACAAGAGAGTGTAGGACAACACAAGACAGTGCAAATACAACAAAAGACAGTGTAGGACAACACAAGACAGTGTAGGACAACACAAGACAGTGCAAATACAACAAGACAGTGCAAATACAACACAAGACAGTGCAGGACAACACAAGACAGTGCAAATACAACACAAGACAGTGCAGGACAACACAAGACAGTGCAAATACAACACAAAGACAGTGCAGGACAACACAAGACAGTGCAAATACAACACAAGACAGTGCAAATACAACACAAGAGAGTGTAGGACAACACAAGACAGTGCAAAATACAACAAGACAGTGCAAATACAACACAAAACAGTGCAAATACAACACAGAGAGTGTAGGACAACACAAGACAGTGCAAATACAACACAAGACAGTGTAGGACAACACAAGACAGTGGTAGGACAACACAAGACAGTGCAAATACAACAAGACAGTGCAAATACAACACAAGACAGTGCAGGACACACAAGACAGTGCAAATACAACACAAGACAGTGCAGGACAACACAAGACAGTGCAAATACAACACAAGACAGTGCAGGACAACACAAGACAGTGCAAATACAACACAAGACAGTGCAGGACAACACAAGACAGTGCAAATACAACACAAGACAGTGCAGGACAAAACAAGACAGTGCAAATACAACACAAGACAGTGCCAAATACAACACAAGAGAGTGTAGGACAACACAAGACAGTGCAAATACAACACAAGAGAGTGTAGGACAACACAAGACAGTGCAAATACAATACAAGACAGTGTAGGACAACACAAGACAGTGTAGGACAACACAAGACAGTGCAAATACAACACAGACAGTGCAGGACAACACAAGACAGTGCAAATACAACCAAGACAGTGCAGGACAACACAAGACAGTGCAAATACACACAAGACAGTGCAAATACAACACAAGACAGTGCAAATACAACACAAGACAGTGTAGGACAACACAAGACAGTGCAAATACAACACAAGACATGGTAGGACACACAAGACAGTGCAAATACAACACAAGACAGTGCAGGACAACACAAGACAGTGCAAATACAACACAAGACAGTGCAAATACAACACAAGACAGTGCAGGACAACACACGACAGTGCAATACAACACAAGACAGTGCAAATACAACACAAGACAGTGCAAATACAACACAAGAGAGTGTAGGACAACACAAGACAGTGCAAATACAACACAAGACAGTGTAGGACAACACAAGACAGTGTCGGACAACACAAGACAGTGTCGGACAACACAAGACAGTGCAAATACAACACAAGAGAGTGTAGGACAACACAAGACAGTGCAAATACAACACAAGACAGTGTAGGACAACACAAGACAATGTAGGACAACACAAGACAGTGCAAATACAACACAAGACAGTGCAAATACAACACAAGACAGTGTAGGACAACACAAGACAGTGCAAATACAACACAAGACAGTGTAGGACAACACAAGACAGTGTAGGACAACACAAGACAGTGCAAATACAACACAAGAGAGTGTAGGACAACACAAGACAGTGCAAATACAACACAAGACAGTGTAGGACAACACAAGACAGTGTAGGACAACACAAGACAGTGCAAATACAACAAGACAGTGCAAATACAACACAAGAGAGTGTAGGACAACACAAGACAGTGCAAATACAAACAAAGACAGTGTAGGACAACACAAGACAGTGTAGGACAACACAAGACAGTGCAAATACAACACAAGACAGTGCAAATACAACACAAGAGAGTGCAAATACAACACAAGACAGTGCAAATACAACAAAAGACAGTGTAGGACAACACAAGACAGTGTAGGACAACCAAGACAGTGCAAATACAACACAAGACAGTGCAAATACAACACAAGAGAGTGTAGGACAACACAAGACAGTGCAAATACAACAAAAGACAGTGTAGGACAACACAAGACAGTGTAGGACACACAAGACAGTGCAAATACAACAAGACAGTGCAAATACAACACAAGACAGTGCAGGACAACACAAGACAGTGCAAATACAACACAAGACAGTGCAGGACAACACAAGACAGTGCAAATACAACACAAGACAGTGCAGGACAACACAAGACAGTGCAAATACAACACAAGACAGTGCAAATACAACACAAGAGAGTGTAGGACAACACAAGACAGTGCAATACAACAAGACAGTGCAAATACAACACAAAACAGTGCAAATACAACACAAGAGAGTGTAGGACAACACAAGACAGTGCAATACAACACAAGACAGTGTAGGACAACACAAGACAGTGTAGGACAACACAAGACAGTGGCAAATACAACAAGACAGTGCAAATACAACACAAGACAGTGCAGGACAACACAAGACAGTGCAAATACAACACAAGACAGTGCAGGACAACACAAGACAGTGCAAATACAACACAAGACAGTGCAGGACAACACAAGACAGTGCAAATACAACACAAGACAGTGCAGGACAACACAAGACAGTGCAAATACAACACAAGACAGTGCAAATACAACACAAGAGAGTGTAGGACAACACAAGACAGTGCAAATACAACACAAGAGAGTGTAGGACAACACAAGACGTGCAAATACAATACAAGACAGTGTAGGACAACACAAGACAGTGTAGGACAACACAAGACAGTGCAAATACAACACAAGACAGTGCAGGACAACACAAGACAGTGCAAATACAACACAAGACAGTGCAGGACAACACAAGACAGTGCAAATACAACACAAGACAGTGCAAATACAACACAAGACAGTGCAAATACAACACAAGACAGTGCAAATACAACACAAGACAGTGTAGGACAACACAAGACAGTGTAGGACAACACAAGACAGTGCAAATACAACAAGACAGTGCAAATACAACAGAAGAGAGTGTAGGACAACACAAGACAGTGCAAATACAATACAAGACAGTGTAGGACAACACAAGACAGTGTAGGACAACACAAGACAGTGCAAATACAACACAAGACAGTGCAGGACAACACAAGACAGTGCAAATACAACACAAGAGAGTGCAAATACAACACAAGAGAGTGCAAATACAACACAAGACAGTGTAGGACAACACAAGACAGTGCAAATACAACACAAGACAGTGCAAATACAACACAAGACAGTGCAGGACAACACAAGACAGTGCAAATACAACACAAGAGAGTGCAAATACAACACAAGACAGTGCAAATACAACAAAAGACAGTGTAGGACAACACAAGACAGTGTTAGGACAACACAAAGACAGTGCAAATACAACACAAGACAGTGCAAATACAACACAAGAGAGTGTAGGACAACACAAGACAGTGCAAATACAACAAAAGACAGTGTAGGACAACACAAGACAGTGTAGGACAACACAAGACAGTGCAAATACAACAAGACAGTGCAAATACAACACAAACAGTGCAGGACAACACAAGACAGTGCAAATACAACACAAGACAGTGCAGGACAACACAAGACAGTGCAAATACAACACAAGACAGTGCAGGACAACACAAGACAGTGCAAATACAACACAAGACAGTGCAATACAACACAAGAGAGTGTAGGAAACACAAGACAGTGCAAATACAACAAGACAGTGCAAATACAACACAAAACAGTGCAAATACAACACAAGAGAGTGTAGGACAACACAAGACAGTGCAAATACAACACAAGACAGTGCAGGACACACAAGACAGTGCAAATACAACAAGACAGTGCAGGACAACACAAGACAGTGCAAATACACACAAGACAGTGCAGGACAACACAAGACAGTGCAAATCAACACAAGACAGTGCAAATACAACAAGAGAGTGTAGGACACACAAGACAGTGCAATACAACACAAGAGAGTAGGACAACACAAGACGTGTACAACACAAGACAGTGCAAATACAACAACACAAAACAACAGTGCAAATACAACACAAGACAGTGCAGGACAACACAAACAGTGCAAATACAACACAACAGTGTAGGACAACACAAGACAGTGTCACAACACAAGACAGTGTAGACAACACAAGACAGTGCAAATACAACACAAGAGAGTGTAGGACAACAAGACAGTGCAATACAACACAAGACAGTGTAGGACAACACAAGACAGTGCAAATACAACACAAGACAGTGCAAATACAACACAAGAGAGTGTAGGACACACAAGAGAGTGTAGGACAACACAAGACAGTGCAAATACAAACAAAGACAGTGTAGGACAACACAAGACAGTGCAAATACAACAAGACAGTGCAACACAAGACAGTGTAGGACAACACAAGACAGTGCAAATACAACAAGACAGTGCAAATACAGAAGGAGTACAACAAGACAGTGCAATACAACAAGAGTGTACACACAAGACAGTGTAGGACAACACAGACAGTGCAATACAACACAAGACAGTGCAAATACAACACAAGAGAGTGCAAATACAACAAGACAGTGCAAATACAACAAAAGACAGTGTAGGACACACAAGACAGTGTAGGAAACACAAGACAGTGTACACACAAGACAGTGCAAATACAACAAGACAGTGCAAAACAAACACAAGAGAGTGCAAAACACAAAGACAGTGCAAATACAACAAAGACAGTGTAGGACAACACAAGACAGTGTAGGACAACAAAGACAGTGCAAATACAACAAGACAGTGCAAATACAACCAAAGACAGTGTAGGACAACACAAGACAGTGCAAATACAAACAGACAGTGCACAAAGACAGGCAAATACAAC